>CAMOHE010051079.1:0-30106 GCA_946598075.1 Artocarpus hirsutus
TATATATATATATATATATATATATAGAGGTACTGTCTTCCATCGGCCGGTAAGGTTCCTCTGCATTTTTTCAGCCTTCCATCGGCCAGTAAGGTTCCTCTGCATTTTTTCAGCCATCGATTTTGGCTTCAATGGTGAGGATGAATTAAGGGGTAGGAGGAATAAGTTGCCGCTTTGCTTTTGCCCTTAGCCGGGTAATCCTTTGGACAGCAAAAAAGACTAGGCATTTCATCTGTGTTGTAAATGCTCATACTGCGTTAAAAGGTTTTTTAATAGGCCTCAACTGAACCACTTGTTTGGGGTCATTTATTTCCCTTTTTGGGCCTCATGTCTACTTTTGGTATTTGTTATGCAGTCTTGACTTTTTAAGGCATATATGCAATCTTGACGCCACAATTATGGAATATGTAATATAAAATTAGGAATATAACCTGTTTTTCTTTACATCTAATCTTGGCCGGTATATGATTAAAAGAAAAAAAAAAAACTGTGCCGGTATATTTTATCCTTGTTACGTTTTCATCTATTGGGTGTTTTTTTTTCCCAAAAAGAATTTCACTGTGCCGAGTGATTTCTACAAGTGTCCACTAACAGCATGTGCAAAAAAACATGCAAAATATTATATTTCTAATTAATCAATCAAATAATACCTGTTGCAAAACGTAATTGGGAGAAAAATTTCTTCATTAATCGAATAGGTTATAACAATAAATCTTATGCGCGGTACTACAGCCTAAAATTAGTAACAAAATCTCTACAAAATAAGAAACTTCCCAACCGATGTATGCACCGAACCAAAACTCCTAGAAATCAGGAAATCATACAAAATCCTCTACGGTCAGATGGCTTTTCTAATAAAGCCATATAATTTAACACTCCCTTTCAAGTTAGTAAATAGATATCCTCCATTCCAGGCTTATTAACAATGTCTCGAAACATAGTGCTTGGCAATCCCTTAGTGATGCAACATCATGGACTATGGATGCTCTATCCACCACGGGATCCTTTGGAGCATCACCTAGTCCATGATTGAACTCAATGGATGTATTAACCAGCTTATAGCCCAACTTCTCTGTTTCTTTCAACAAATCAAGCATGTACTTTTGCTAAGAAATAAAGATCCCTTATGTTGAATGTGCCACTCCAATGCCTAGGAAGTATTTCAATTTCCTAAGTTCTTTGATGTCAAATTCTTTTAGAAGATAGCATTTTAAATTGTGTATCTCCTACAACATTACCCATTACTATAATATTATCCACATGCACCAACAAGGCTGTCACTCCACCTGAATCAAAGTGTCTCACAAGAAAGTATGGTCACCTTGGCTCTGCGTATATCCCAAGGTAGTCATCACTTTGGTGAATCTTCCGCATTAGGCTCTCGGTGATTGTTTGAGCCTGTAGAGAGCTTTCTTCAACTTACACACCATTCCCTCTTTAGATTCAAAAAAACTTCCATGTAAATCTCTTCTTCTAGGTCATTGGGGAGACACATTTTTAACATCAAACTGTTATAGATTCCACCCAATATTGGTAGCCAACAACAAAAGAAAATGTATTGTGTTCATTTTTGCAATAGGGGCAAGCGTCTCAAGGTAATCAATGCTATAGGCTTGAGTGTATTCATTGGCGACCAACCTTGCTTTGTATCTTTCTACAGAATCATTAGATTTGTACTTTACAGTGAAAAACTATCTACATCCAATCGGTTTCTTTCCTCTTGGCAATTTGACCTACTTTGATGTCTTGTTCTTCACAAAAGCTTTCATCTCCACTTTTAGAGCATCCTTCTACTTTTTGTCCCGCAATGCCTCTAAGAGATTTATCGGAATGGAAGTTGTATGAAGGTTGCTTAAGAAGGCTCTTATGGCTTTAGGATAGGTTTTGGTAGGTCATGAACAGATATAGTGGATGTTTTGTGCAAGTTCTAGTTCATTTCCTAGGTGTAATTGGTAGGTCGACATCACTTGGTTTTTCATGTTCATCTATGGGTTCAATAAGCTCAGCTAATGGAGTGATATTTTTAGTGGATCTAGAAAACTTTTTGGGAATCTAAACAGCAAAACAGATAGGAGATTGTACCTATACCGATTGAGAGACTAGAATTTTCTTCCTCGAATAAACCTGCATTAGTTGAATATTGTCTTGTTTCCCCTTATCTTTTATCACTTTTCATGACTTGGGTGGCTCAACAAATGGTACGAACTTCAAAGGAATGGACTGAATGCCGAGTGATGCTTCGCCAAACGCTAAAACAAACTTGACTGGAGACTTGGGTGAATTAGACTGACTAGGAAAATCAAGAAGAAATTGATCCTTTATGCTAACTTCACTCAAGGTATGATAGAAATGTCATAAAAAAGACTCATTCTTGACAAAACTAACATCAGCCAAGACAAAAAATTTCCTAGTAGGTGGACGGAAAGATTTGTACTAGAATACCCAATGAAAATAACTGAAGTGCACATGGATCAACTTTTCCCCTGTTTTGAGAACGGACATGAACAAAGGCAACAATTTTAAAAATTCTAGGAATAAGATTGTTTGAAGAATTGAAATTGGGAAAAAATTTTGTGAGAATTTCAATTGGACTTTTGAACTCAAGGACCTGAGTAAGAAGTCTATTAACAAGATTAGCAGCGGTTAAAATGGCTTCTCCCTAATATTGTTTAGGGACTTTTTGTGAAATAATAGAGGTCTTGTGATATCCAAGAGATGGCCATTTTTACGTTCGGTCACTTTGTTTTGTTGTGGGGTATCGATAACAAAGGACACATGAATGATCCATTATTTTTGAAAAATGGAGATCAAAATTGATTGAAATAATTTATGGCATTATCATAACAAATCGCTTAATTCTCATGTCAAACTGAGTTTTGATCATTTTGTAAAAAGGGGGAAAAACAATGCTAACATCATATTTTATTCTTCAAAAGATTAATCCACGTTACTAGGGATGCAATCATCAATAAACAAAACAAACCACTTAGCACTAGAAATATTTAGAACCATAGAGGGTCCCCAAATATCAAAATGAATGAGAGGAAAGGAAAAAAGAAGTTCTTGTATTGCTAATTCGAAAAGAAGCACATTTGTGCTTGGCAAGTTCACAATCATTACAATGAAATGACTCCCTTTGAATGACAAAGAAAACATCAACATAAAAACATTACATGTCAGATGACCCAAATGATGATGATAAAGCCAAATTTTATTTTTATTTGACATAACAAACTCAGAAAGAAAAGATGTAGATAGAGGATTCTCAAGTCTAGTTCTTTCACTCTAATGCTCTAGTTAATAAAGTTTGTCCCTCTCACTAGCACGTCCAATCATCTTCCTCGTGCGCTGCTCTTGAAACACACAATGCAAAGGAAACAATGTTACACTGCAATTGGAATCTTTGCTGAGCATTTGAATGGAAACAAGGTTTGCAAACAGTTTTTGCGTGAGAGAGTCACTTATATAAATGTCCCCTTGACTAGCTATAGTAGTAACAAACCCATTAGCTATAGTTATTTTCCTATGGCTAGAGCAAGGAGTATAGGAAGTAAAAAACTTAGAAGAACAAGTCATGTGGTCGGTGGCTCCAAAATCAATCACCCATATCTTTGGAGAAATTCTTTTGAGGAATTGAAGGCATATTGTTCAAAAGATAATATGCAGTTTATAGTGCACATTCCCAAAAAGATAAAGGTACCTTGACTAACTCATTATGGACCTAACCATGTCAAACAAAGTCCTATTCCTTGTCTTAGGCACACCATTCTACAGTAGAGTGCCAAGCATAGTCAAATGAGATAAAATTCGATTCTCTAACAAGTGTCCTAAGAACTCATTAGAGAGGTATTTTCTACCTCGATCGGATCAAAGTACCGTCATGGGTTTACTTAATTGCTTTTCCACTTCAGCTTAAAACTCTCTAAACTTGTCAAAAGTTTTACTCTTATGATGCATTAAGTATACATACCCATATCTTACATAATCATCAATAAAAGTAACAAAATACTCACACCCTCCTCATGCCTTGATGTTCATAAGACCACAAACATCTCTATGCATAAGGTCTAGAATCCCTTTGGCTTGATTGCCCTTAGACTCTAATGGTCTTTTGGTCAATTTGCCCTCCAAACAAGATTCACATTGTGGTATAGATTCTACCTTTAAATGACTTAAAGGTCTATTCTTTATTAACCTCAAAATCCTATACAGGCTAATATAACCTAATCGCAAGTGCCAAAGATAAGTCTTATTAGAGTGAGAAGTTTTAAGTCTTTTAGAGTTATTATAAATCTTAGCGTTAAGTAGTGAGTCCATCTTAGGTTTGATGAAATATAGGTTTTTTTTGCATCCATCGACTATAGATGAAAGATTTGATTTTATGAATCACAATTTTATTAATAAAAGAAACTGAATAAGAGTCTTTAAATAAACAAGCTATAGAAATTAAATTCCTTTTAAGTTTAGGAATATCAAAACAATCTCTCAAAACTAAACTCCTATAACTATCAAAATAAAGATGGATTTCTCCCATTGCTTCAACCAACACTAAGAATCCATCGCCCATCAGAAGCGTGGAGTGCTCGCATGGCAGACTTCTTGTTTCCTTGAACCCCTACAGAGAAACACAAACATAGTTAGTCACACCAAAATCTATGACCCAAGTGTCTCTTGATTCTTTGATTAAATAAGTCTCAATAGCTAGAAGTTCGCACTCACCTCCTTTAGATTGGAAGTCCTTGCAATTCTTCTTTAAGTGCCTAACCTTCCTATAGAAAAAGCACTTTAGCTTCTTTGGGTTCCTCATCTATTTCTTATTGTCCTTCCCTTTTGTCATGATAGAAGATTTCTCATTCTTAGCTTCTGCTTCTTTGTATTCCTAGAGTTAGGATTGAAACTAGATGCAGCCGCCAAGTTCGCATCCCCACCAGCGGGAGCTTCCTTGATCAGATTCTCAAACTCCTATAACTACTTCATTAGCTCAGTCAGGGTCACTCTTTATCTACTGCTCAACATATATGAAGCCCCAAACGAGATGAACTCCCTAGAGAGTCTCTCAAAGACCATAGTCATCTGTAACTTAGAATCAATGTCAGCTCAATAGGTTTGAGCCTCAGCGAGGTAACCTATGACCAACATCATATGCTCATTCATAGGAGTCCCCAGTCTTTTTTTATAGTTCAAGAGCTTTTGAAAAGCCCCTTGCCATTTTATTAAGGCTTAGCCTCTAAACATGTCTTCCAAATTATCCAAGATTTGCCTAGGAGTCTCATAATCCTCAGGTTGAGCCTGTAGCACATTATTCATGCTAGCCATATGTAACAATGGGCTTGATCATTAGCATCCTTCCAGCAATCATACGCTTGGATTTGCACTTCATTGGCAGGCTCAGTAGGACATCATGTGGTTAGCACAAATTTTAGTTTCTCAAAGGAAAGAAGGATATTCAGGTTCCTTTTCCAATCATTATAATTCTCGCTAGTTAAAGTGTTTTTATCAATTATCAAAGATAACACATTTTTATACACTTTGATCTATAATAAAAAATCATACATCAAACATAAGCAAATATTTCATAATAGTTTAGTAAGATAACACAAACAAGTAAGCATACAATATGTTTAGTGTCAAAACCTTGAAAAAATCACAATCTTATGATGATAATCGCTAACTTAGAACTCAACAAGCTGCCTCAAGGAGATTTGCCAAATTCAGGAACATGGATCCCTTCCAATTAATATATGTTATTCAAGGCCCGCCTAATCTAGCATATACTAATAATGGTTTTCTTTGGCCATTAACTTTATTAACAGAGCTTCTTGGAAAGGCTAATAATAAAATTAATTTTGAGTGTACAACTATCATTTCAACTACTTTATCCATGATTTATAATCACCACTTAGGGGTGTATAACGATAAATCATACTAAAATAAATTTATAACGATAAATCATACTAAAATAAATTATCCCTTTGGAGATCCAACTCGATATATGATGAAATCCCTTCCTAGAGGTTTGAACCACCATGTCTTACCTATGGACCAACGATTGAGGCCTTAGTTCCTCTCTTTGAAAACCCTCTCCTACTTAATATTTTTAAAGTCAAGGTTTTATGTTAATGTGCATGAACAATTTTAATAAGCGGCACTCCCTATTCTACATGGCATATTATCAATCCACATGGTAAAACATATTATAATGCAGACAAGCAACTCAACATGCAAAGCTACAAGCAATATAGTAAATAGCTGTAATATCATGGTTCCATCCTAAAGGAAAGAAAATAAAGATTACAAAAGATCAATCAAAATATATACCAATTCTTTATCTTGTATCTTCTTGTTATATACTTCATCATGTGGCGTCTGTCATCATTTCTTCAATCTCTCATAGATGAAAATTTTAGTTTTTTAGTTATCATAAAATTTCACATTTCTCAAAGTTGTCTAAAAATAAAAATAAAAACTACACCAAAAAATGCACTGATTAAAAAATGGTTTAGCCCACTGATTGGCCTACATGTCTGTGACCACCGGCCTACGACCATCGGCTTGTCGGTACTGGATAACTGGCCTATCGATCAACGATGAACCAACGTTTTTTTAACTTTTGTAAAAATAATTTCGAGTAGTTTTAATTTATTTTTCAACAATTAAAAAACATAAAAACTTTATAAACACAAAAAAACGCATAGAACTGCAATCAACTCCAACTTCTAGATCTGTCTTCACATTGAATAATTATTTAAATACAAATATTACAAACCAAAATTAAAATAATAAATCTTAGACGGCGATAATAGACCTGTTGCAAAACAGTACGCAGCAGAATGTTAAAAAAATTTCAAATCAAAGTATTTTTCAAAACACAAGTTTGACATGTTAAATACATAAATTAATGACATATCTTACTAACCTCTTTTGTATACTGAAAACAATAGAAATCCTTGAAGAGAAGAATGTTTTAGATGAGCCTTAACCAACTAGTCTTCTTTGTTATTCTTTATCAACGATCAGAGTGTGGGTGGTCATACGTCGTACAGCTTTTCCTCCAATAACTCTCCTTCCAACCACTTAAGAAAACCTAAACTTAAGGTTCTTGATATTGAACAATAGCTCTCAAGGAGTTTTAAAGTTTCTTTTACTAGAGTACTTACTCTATGCTTCTCAAATGATCTAAATAACAAAGAAAACAGTCTAGATCAACTTTTGATGAAAGACGCATGAAAAACGTGTATATTGATTATCGCATATTCGGCATGCCGATTTGGGAGATTAGCTAGCCGAACTTACTACATCGGCTTGTTGACCGTGTGATAATCTAGAATCCTTAGAATATCTTCTTTTCACCTATGATTCTTAGATAGAGCTTCAGTTTTAATTCAAATGAACTAATAGAGAAATTAACTTATTAAAACAGTCACATACAAATAATCTTATAGAAAATAAAATATTATCCAAATAATTCAACATGTTTTTCTTGAATTAATTTACAAAAGTAATTCAACCAATAGACTAATATGAATTATTAAATCCATTCTTATTGAATTTCAGCCAATCTAATAATTTAACATAAGTCACCAATATGTAAGAAAAACACGCTGTATCCTTACTCAATTTATTATGAACTAGCAAAGGGGACTCGATGCATATATATAGATCAAACTGATATAATTATAAAAATAACATATCCTAGATACATATTTTATAATTATCAATTCTAACGCTACTTTACTAAAAGCTTAGAGCTGCACTCTCAAACTTTATAAAACCACAAAGCTCCAATAAGCTAACCGTTCATGACATATCATAATATGTCACATTCCCATAGGATATTTATAATTGGCTGAAGGATAAATTCTATTTTACCTTCTTAATTATTTTTATTTTACGTTCCATTATCACACCATTGGAATACTTACTATTCACAAATAATATAGCATTCGGTTACACCTATGTATCAAAATGGTTAAGTGTTCCAGTTTTTCAATCATAGGATAATGCATATAATAGATATCATTAACTCTATAAAAGAGCTATGGATTCTATATCTAAGAATAATGAGTCTACATCAATTAAGAATTATGTCTCCAACGTTCTAGTATGTGTATCATCATTAAATTAGGATGCACCCTTTGGTACATTAAAAGACATAAGTTAAGAATACGGGCCCATTAGTCATTTTAAGATTAAGACAAAACACATATGGTTGTGTAAAGTGAATTGATTTGAACAAACAGAATCATTAACCAAATCAATTCAACTTTTGTCTTGATCCAATATGTCGTCACTTGTAACAATATACTAATGTTTTTAATCATGGAGTCCTACTCTGATGACCAAGGCAAGCCATCTCCCATTAGGGATGTAAACAACATAACAATCTTAACATGAATAAAATGCCTAACTTTATTCCCTTGACTGTAGATCTTATCATTTAGACCATCACCTTTAAGATTCATATCTTCTACACAATCTGTCCATCATATGTACGATTCTGAAAGGTTTAGACCAATAGTCTTAGACTTTTGTTTGCTTATCATACATTCAACAGAGAGGAACATAAAAAGGACAACATTTGATATTTGAATAATAAATATGCTCTTTATTGATAAATGTCTCCAAAAACTTATTAGAACATTTTACTCCTTAGGACACTACACCTAAGAAGACCGCTATCTAATTACATAAAAAACCTAAATACACATTCTAACCTCTAGGGAACCAGAAATAGCAGAATTAATTAATTAATTAATATAATAATGAAATAGAAATTTGATTAACCATAATTAATTAATAAACATCCACCATATAATCTCAAGACAACATTTAATTATATAGAAATCATAGAGTGCCAACTCTCTAAAAAATATGATTCCAACATAAAAAAGAATAAGATCATATAATTTCTATATGTTGTATGATTATAAACTCGTAAAATCAACATAAAACTGTGGCTTTAATACCAATTGTTAAAAAAATGATATGCATCGAAACTTTTTAAAAAAAATTTAAATCAAAGTCTTTTTTAAATAACAAGTTTAACATGTTAAGTACGTAAATTAATAACAGATATTATGTACCTCTTTTGTATACCAAAGACAACAAAAAAGTCTGACTAGAGAAGAACCTTCTAAAAGAGCCTCAACAATTGGTCTTTCTTGTTATTCTCTACCCATAATTGAAGTACTGGTGGTCACACGTCCTACAATCTTTCCTCTGGTGACTCTCATTCCAACTACTTGAGAAAACCTAGAGCTAAGGTTTGAGATGTTGAATAATAACTCTCCAGGAGTTTCAAAGTTTCTCTCACTAGAGTACTCACTCTCTACTTCTCAAATAATCTAAGGAACAATGAAAAATAGTTTCCTTTTTATGGTTGAATTTGGGGTCAATACCTATCAGATTAGGCTTCAAAATTTAAGTGTGGATCATCTTTTGATAAAAACAACATAAAAAATACGTAACTGGATTATCGTATGTTCGGCCAGCCCATTTGGGAGATTGACCTACCAAACTTACTGCACCGACTTAGAGACTGAGTGATATTCTAGAAATCTCAGAATATCTTATTTCACATAGGAATCTTAGATAGAGCTTCTGTTTTAATTTAAATAACCTAATAAAGAAGTTTTTTGATTAAAATAGTCATATACAAAT
Source organism: Artocarpus hirsutus (assembly GCA_946598075.1). NCBI lineage: Eukaryota > Viridiplantae > Streptophyta > Magnoliopsida > Rosales > Moraceae > Artocarpus > Artocarpus hirsutus. The sequence goes on from CAMOHE010051079.1 coordinate 9,661, forward strand.
AATCCGTATCAAATAAAATATTATCAAAATTATTCAGCATGTTTTTCTTGATTTAATTAACAAAATTAATTCAACCAATAAACCAACATAAATTATTAAATCCACTCTATCAAATTTTAGACAATCTAATAATTAACATAAGTCACAATATGTAGAAAAAACATGCTTTATCATTATCGAAATTTTTATGAGCTAGCAAAGGGGGCTTGATTGATATATATAAATTAAGCTCCTATAATTATAAATAACATATCCCAGATACATATATTTTATAATTATCCACTTTAATGATATTTCACTACAAGCTTAGAGCTGCACTCTTAAACTATATAAAATTATGAACCTCCAATAAGCTAATCGTCCATGACATACCTGATGTGTAACATCTCCATAGGATGTTCATAATTGGCTTAAGGATAAATTTTGTTTTACCTTCTTGATTATTTTTATCTTATGTTCTGTTATCTCACAATTGGAATACTTACTATCCATAAATAATATACCAGTTGGTTAAACATATGTATCCAATTAGTTGGGTGCTCTAGTCCTTCAATAACAGGATAATGCCTATAAGAGATATCATTAACTCTAGAAAAAAGCTATGGATTTCATATATATGAATTACGGGTCTATGTCAATAAGAGTCATGTCTTTAACGTACCGGTATGCATACTATCATCAAATCAAAATATCACCCTTTGATACATCAAAAGACACAAGCCAAGAATATAGGCCCATTAATTCATTTAAGGATTAAGACATAACACATATGATTGTTTAAAGTGAATTGATTTAAATAAACAGAATTATTAATCAAATCATTTCAACTTTTGTCCCAATCTAATATATCATCACCTATGATAATATACCAATGTTTCTATGTGTAAAGTCCTACCTGGATGACCAAGACAAGTCATCTCCTATCAAGGATATAGACAACATAACAATCTTAACATAAATAAAACATCCAACTTTATTCCCTCAATTGCAGACCTTATTATTTAGATTATTATCTTTTAGATTTATGTCTTCTGCATAATTTGTCCATCATATGCATGATCTTATAGGCTTAGACCGACAGTCTTAGACTTTTGTTTACTTATCATATATTTAACTAGCAATCAACATAAACAGGACAACATTTGATATATAAATAATAAATAAACTCTTTTTTGATTAAATGTCGCCAAAAACATATTGCATCATTTAATCCTTAGGGCACCCAGGATAATAGACCTCTCCTTCTAACCATTTGAGACGACCAAGAGCTAAGATTCTAGATGTTAAACATTAGTAGTCCTTTAAGAGTTTTACAGTTACTCTCACTAGAATACTCTTTATATGCTTCTCAAATGATCTAGGAAATAATAAAAAATAGTTTCCTTTATATAGTGGTTAAATATGGGGTTAGTCTTTATCAGAATAGGCTTCGAAATTCAAGTATAGATCAACTTTTGATAAAAATACGTATTAGGATTATTGCACGGTTGGCATATTGAACACATACATCAGCTTGTCGAACTTGGCCATCGGTCTGCTGACTGAGTAATAATCTAGAAATCTCAAAATATCTTATTTTACATGGGAATCTTAGATAAAGCCTCAGTTTTAATTCAAATAACTTAATAGAGAAGTTATCTGATTAAAACGGTCATATACAGATTATCCTATATCAAATAAAATATTATCCAAATAATTTAACAATTTTATCTTGAATTAATTCACAAAATGAATTTAACCAATAAACCAATATGAAGTATTAAATCCAATCTATCAAATTTTAGCCAATCTAATAATTAACATAAGTCACTAGTATGTTGGAAAAACATGTCGTATCATTATAGAAATTATTATAAGCTAACAAAGGGACCTGATGGACATATATAGATTAAGCTCCTCCAATTATAAAATAACATATCTTAGATATATATATTTTATAATTATAAACTCTAACACTATTTCACTAAAAGCATAGAGCTGCACTCTCAAACTATATAAAACTACGAAGCTTCAATAAGGTAATTATTAATGACATATCATAATGTGTAACATTCTCATAGGATATTCATAATTGGTTTAAGGATAAATTTCATTTTACCATCTCAATTATTTTTATCTTATATTCTATTATCACACCATTGGAATACTTACAATCCATAAATAGTATATCTTTCGGTTACACTTAATGGTTAAGCACTCTGGTTTTCTAATTACAAGATAATGCTTATAAGAGAATATCACTAACTCTATAAAAGAGCTATGGATTCTATATCTATGAATGACAAGTCTACGTCAATTAAGGATCATGTCTCCAATGTACCGATACGTGTACCTTTATCTAATTTAAGATGCCACCCTTTGATACATCAAAGATACATGTCAAGAATACAAGCCCATTAATTCATTTGAGGATTAAGATGCAACACATATGATTGTCGAAAGTGAATTGATTTAAACAAAAGAAATTTCTAATCAAATCAATTTTTTTGTCCCGATCCAATATATCATCACCTATGACAATATACCAATATTTCTACTCATGGAGTCTCACTCCAATGACCAAGACAAGTTATCTCCTGTTAGGAAGTAAACAAGATAACAATCTTAACGTGAAAAAAGTGCCTAACTTTATTCTCTCGATTATAGACCTTATCATTTAGACTATCACCTTTAAGATTATCGTCTTCTATATAATCTATCCATTATATGCACACTTTTAAAGGTTTAGATTGACAATCTTAGGCTTCTGATTACTTATCATATATCTAACGGTAATGAACATAAAGAGAACAAGATTTGATATATGAAAATAATAAACTCTTTATTGATTAAATGTCTCCAAAAACTATTACATTGTTTAATCCTTAGGGTGCCTAATCTAGTAGTTGTTCTAATGGATCTACCATCCACTCTTCCTCCCATGCATGAGATCCAATATCAAATCAATTTGCAACTGGGGCTAGCTTGCCAAACTTGCCCCATTACTAGATGAGCCCCAAGAACATGAGATCCTCAAAGGATTGTGGGCGATTTGTTGCAAAAGCAATTATGAGTTTGAGCCTTTGTGCCATTTTGACACTTTTGGTACCTAAGAAGTATGATTCATGGAGGATGTGTGTAGATAGTAGTGCCATCAACAAAATCACCGACATTTCGCATTTTGGAGCTCAAAGATATGCTAGATAAATTGGATGGTTCCATTATTTTCTCGAAGCTCAACCTCAAGTCTAAATATCATTAAATCGGTATCAAGCCCAATGATGAGTGGAAGATAGCTTTTAAGACTTGCGAGGACTTATACAAGTGGCTTGTTATGTCGTTCAGTCTTAGCAACGCCTCGAGTACATTTATGTGCCTAATGAATCAAGTCTTGAAGCCTTTCTTTGGCCACTTTGGTGTGGTTTATTTCGATGACATTTTGGTCTTTAGTAGTCTAAATTGGAACATCTTGACCATGTATAATAGATTTTCTATACGCTTCAAGCCCACAAGCTTTACCTTAACTTGAAGAAGTGTGAATACCTTACTAATCAAGTGCTTTTCCTTAGTTTTCTTGTAGGCATAAATGGTGTCCAAGTTGATCTGAAGAAAGTTTAGGCCATTCTAGATTAGCCATGCCCAACTACTGTCCACAAACTTCTGCCTTTTACTGGCAGTTTATTTAGAATTTTAGCACCATTGTGGCCCCCTTGACCGATTGCATCAAGCACAGAAAGTTCTCATGGGGGTCCTCTTAAGAGGAAAGCTTCCTCTGGGTGAAGCAACTACTAACTCAAGTACCGGTTCTTATTTTGCCTAACTTTGAGAAGACATTTGAGGTCAAGGTGAGGTGGATGCTAGTATGACTAGAATTGGGGCTATATTAAACCAATATGGTATTGTTAGACTAGGTGCCCTAAGGATTAAATGATATAATAGTTTTTGAAGACATTTAATCAATAAAGAATTTATTATTTTCATATATCAAATGATGTCCTCTTTGTGTTCATTACTGTTGAATATATGATAAACAAATAAAAGTCTGAGACTGTCAATCTAAACCTTGAAGATAGTGCATATGAAGAACAAATAATGCGGAAGACATGAATTTTAAAGGTGATAGTCTAAATGATAAGATCCGCAATAGATGGAATAAAGTTGGGCACTTTGTTCATGTTAAGAATGTTATGTTGTCTAATACTAACATGAGATGAATTGTCTTGGTCATCGGAGTAGGACTCCGTGAGTAGAAACATTGTCATATTATCATAGGTGACGATATATTAGATTGGGCCAAAAGCTAAATTGATTTGATTAATAATTCAATTTACTTATATCAATTCACTTTAACAATTATATATGTTGCATCTTAATCTTGAAATAAATTAATGGGCTCGTATTCTTAACTTGTGTCTTTTGAAGTACCAATAGGTGATGTCTTTAATTAGATCAATGTACGCATATTGGTATATTGCAAACATGACTCTTAATTGACATAGATCAAGGTACGCATATTGGTACGCATATTAGATCAAGGTATGCATATTGGTACGTTGCAAACATGACTCTTAATTGACATAGACTTGTTATTCATAGATATAGAATCATGGCTCTTTTGTAGAGTTAATGATATTCTCTTATAGGAATTATCCTATAATTGAAACACTAGAGCACTTAACCATTTCATACATAAGTGTAACTAAATGGTATACCATTTATGGAATGTAAGTATTCCAATAGTGAGACAATGGAACATAAGATAGAAATAATCAGGAAGATAAAATGGAATTTTATACTTAAGCTGATTTTGAATATCCTATGGGAATGTTACATATTATGATATGTCATGGATGATTAACTTATTGAGGCTTCATAATTTTACATAGTTCGAGAATACAGCTCTAAGCTTTTAATGGAATAGCGTTAGATTTAATCATTATAAAATATGTATATCTGGGATATGTTATTCTATAATTATAGGAGCTTGATCTATATATGTCCATCACATCCCCTTTGCTAGCTCATAATAATTCTTATAACGATACAACATATTTTTAGTACACTTTGGTAACTTATGTTAATTATTAGATTGGCTAAAATTTGATAGATTACATCTAATAATTCATGTTAGTTTATTAGTTGAATTAATTTTGTGAATTAATTTAAGATAAACATGTTGAATTATTTGGATAATATTTTATTTGATATGGGATAATTTGTATATGATCGTTTTAATCAAACAACTTCTCCATTGGGTTATTTGAATTAAAACTAAAGCTCTATCAAATATTCATGTGTAGAATAAGATATTTTGAAATTTTCAAATTTTTCACTCAATCCGCAGAACGATGGCCAAGTTTGGCAGGCCGATGCCATAAGTTTGGTAGGCCAGTTCACATGTTTGGTATATCGATCGTGCGATAATCCTGATACATGTTTTTCATACATTTTTGGACAAAAATTGATCCAAACTTGAATTTTGAGGCCTAATCTAATAAGGACTAACCCATAAATTCGACAAGTATATTGGCTCCAAGGTTTCACAAAGCCTTGTTAATATTCTTTTGATGATAATAAATACAGTTTTTATTATATATACAAAATACATTTTTTAACTAATAATTATCTTGAGTGTCACTAAGCTTACATCTCAAGAAATCAAGTAAAGGCAGTTCAAGAAAGCTTGTGGAAGCAAATTTTTGAAAGGGAACTCATATGGACTTGAAGATTACAAGTTTTTATTTAGTTTTTATAAGTCTAAAAGTGTAAGTGAGCAATTCTTAAATTGAATGATCAAAAGAAAGCTCAAGAGCACACACTCACATTGTATTCATCATGTATACTTGTATTTGATATTGTTTTGAATTCAAATTGCATGTGAAAATTTGACTTAAACTGTTTTAGAAGTATTTCGTAAAACAAGTTTCCAAAATAGGTTTCTCAACAAGTTTCTTGGGCAATGTTGGCCTAAGGTAGATCGGCCTACTGGCCAAGTATGGTCAGCCTGTCGAAGATGATCGGTCTGTCGATTTGGGTTTTTTTTAGCCCCTCGTCTATAGAGGCTCTGGAGGCCTACCGAAGGTATCTTCGGCCTGTTGAAGTTTCAAAATTTGGCTTGCCAAAAGTGGCCTGCCGATTTAAGGGTTTTTAAAATCCTTCCTACAGAGGTTCAATCAGCCTACCGAGGGTTTGTTGTTGGCCTACCGATGGTTCAAAGTTTGGCCTGTCGAACTGTGAACTGGCTTGCCGATCTGGTAACTGTTGAGTACTTGATTTTTTAGCACCTCAAACTTTGGCTTGTTGAACTGTCTATAACGGCTAGTTTTTGACCGTTGGAGCTCTTATTGCAATGGCTAGTTTGACTAAAAATTGATATCTTCAGATGTTTCTAGGCACTAGGGAGCTATAAACCCATCCATTCAATGTGCAATAAATCATGAAGGAACACAAGTGAAATTTGACATTATTCTACATTGTTTTCAAGCATTCATTACACACACATTCTCTTGAGCTAAACTCGTTTCATATTCATCTTGAGAATTACTCACATCTCCAAACACGTGCCACAGTTGTATTTTCATCTCTTTTGTTTTGGAGTGTATATTTTGTGAGTATACTAAAATTACAACCACATTATTTACATTGTTAGGTTTCCAAAGCCTTGTAAATTTGGGGGATTCTTGGTTAGACAATCTTTGAGAAAATTGTCACTTTGTAAGAAGGTATGGTGAGCCTTGGGTTGAGCAAGTCATTGGTTGTATAAAGGAGTGATCATGTCAAAAAGACGGTCTAATAGTGCAAGAGGTCAAGGAAAGGAGTTTAGCTTGGCGATAGTGGATGTAGGCATTTTTGCCGAACCACTACAAGTAGCATTTACATTTCTTCTCCTTACTCTTTACTTAATAGCTTTTTATTTGTTGCTTGGCTGTGCTTATATTATCTCATTCTCATATTTACTTCTTAAGCATTTTACTTTAGAAAATTTCCAATAATTGTAAAAGTTTTCGAAAACCCAATTCAACCCCCTCTTGGGTAGTTATTCTTGGGCTAACACATTGTATAAGTGAACTATTTTTTATTGTTCCTTAGATCATTGGAGAAACATAGAGAGAGTATTCTAGTAAAAGAAACTTTGAAATTCCCAAAGGGTTATTATTTAATATCTGAAATCTTAGCTCTTGGTCTTCTCAAGTGGTTAGAAGGAGAGGTCACCAAGGAAAAGCTATATGACCTGTGGCCATCTGCATTTTGATTGTGGAAAGAGATTAGCAAGAAAGACCAATTAATTGAGGCTCTTTTAGAATGTTCTTCTCTAGTTACAGTTTCTACAGTTTCAGTCTACTGAAGAGGTACATAAGATCTTTTATTAATTTATGTACTTAGCATGTCAAACTTGTTATTTGGAGAAGACTTTGATTTTAAAAATTTTCAAATTCAGTTGCATTCACATTTTTCAATAATTGGTATCAAAGTCATGGTTTTTCGTTAATTTACGGGTTTGTAATCATGCTATATATATAAATTATATGATCTTATTCTCTCCTATGTTTGAATTAAATTTTTTAAAGAGTTGGAACTCTAGGGTTTTTCTGTAATTATATGTTGTCATGCGATTACATGTTGAATGTTTATTGATTGATTATTGTAAATTAAATTTCTGCTTTAATTTTTATATTAATTAATTAATTTTGCCAGTTATGGTTCCTTAGAGGTTAAAATGTGCATATAGGTTTTTCATATAATTAGATGGAGGCTATCATCACCATCTAAGATTTATTATTTTAATTATCGTTTGTAAATTTGTATTAAAATAATTATTTGAAGAGAAGACAGATCCAGAAGATGGAGATGATTAAAATATTATGTGTTTTTTTTGTGTTTATAAATTTTTATGTTTTGGAATTGTTGAAAAATAAATTAAAAAAACTGCTTAAAAATTGTTTTTGCAAAAGGTTAGAAAAACGTTGGTTCTACGTTGTTCAACAAGCTGGTTACCCTATATCGACAGGTCATTTACTTGGAACCGATAGGCCAGTGGTCATAGACCGGCAGGTCTATCTTGTGCAAAACCCTTTTTTTAAAAAAAAAATAGTGGGTTTTTTTGGTGTAGTTTTTATTTTTATTTTTTGAGACAATTCTGAGAAACATAAAATTTTATAATAACCAGCAAAATAATTTTTGATCTATATGAGATTGCAAATTCAAGACGGGTGCCATATAAAGAACAATACAATGAGAAGATACAAGATTAAAAATCGATATATGTTTTGATTGATCATTTTTAATCTTTATTTTCTTTTTTCTAGGATGGAACCATGATATTACTACTGTTTATTATATTGCTTGTTGCGTTGCTTGTTTGCATTATAATATATTTTACCATGTACGTTGATAACATACAATGTACAATAGGGAGTGCCACTCATTGAAAATTATTCATGCATATTAACATAAAATCTTGATATTTAAAATATTAAGTGGGAGAAGGTTTTCAAAGAGAAGGCCTAAGTCTAGGCAACACATGATGGTTTTGACACCTAGGAAGGGATTGTATCATGTACCCAGTTGGATCTTCCAATGGACAATTTGCTTTAGCGTGATTTATCGTTGTTCATCCCTAGGTGTCAATTACAAATCATGGATAAAGTAGCTAGAACGATGGTTATACACTTAAGAATAATTTTATTATTAACCTCCCTTAGGAGCTCTGTTAATAAATTTAATAGCAAAATGATTAGTAGTATATGTTAGATCAGATGAGTTTTAAATGGAATATACTAATAAAAAAGGATCCATGTTCCTAATTGAATTTGGCCAGTCTCCCCTAGGTGGCTTGTCAAATTCTAAGTTAGAGATTATCATTGTGAGGTTACGATTTTTTTAAGGTATTGACATATAAACACATTGTATGCTTACTTATTTGTGTTATCTTACTAAATTGTAATTGAATGTTTGCTTATGTTTGGTATCTAATTCTTTATTATAGATCAAAAGGTCTAAAAGCACTTTATCTTCAATACTTGATAAAAACATATTAACTGGCAAAAACTATAATGATTGGAAATGGAACTTGAATATCATCCTATCCTTTCAGAAACTAAATTTTGTGCTAACAATCCCACGTCCTTTTGCACCTACTGGTGAATCTACAAATGAACAGATCCAAGTGTATGTTCACTAGAAAGATGTTGATGATCAGGCAGACTGTTATATCATAGCTAGCATGAAAAATGTGTTAAACATGTGCTATAGGCATAACATAAAGATCATGAGACTTCTAAACAGATCATAGATAATCTTAAGGACTTGTTTGGAGGCCAAGCCTTGATGAAGTGACAAGGGGCTCTTCGAAGGCTTCTTAACTGCAAGCGAAGACAGGGGACGCCTACGAAGGAACATATGATGTCAGTCGTAGGTTACTTTACTAAGGCTCAAACTCATAGAGTCGACATTGATGCTAAGTCACAGATAACTATGGTATTTGAGACTCTTTCTAAGGAGCATCCTATTTAGAGCTTCATATAATTGGAGCAACAGATAGATATGACTTTGACTGAGCTGTTGAAGCAGTTATCAAAGTTTGAGAATCTAATCAGAAGAGCTCTAACTGGTGGTAAGGCAAACTTGGTAGTTACATCTGGTTCCAATTCCAACTCTAGGAATGGAAAGAAGCACAAGGTTAAGAAAGGGAAGTCTTCTATTCCAACTAAAGGCAAGGATAAAAAGAAAAAGAAAAGGAACTTGAGGAAGCTAAAGTGCTTTTTCTATGGGAAGGTCGGGCATATTTAGAAGAATTACAAGGACGTCCAATCTAAACAAGTCAAGTGCAAACTTTTGCTTATTGAGACTTCTTTAGTTGAAGATTCAAGTGACACTTGGGTCATAAATTCTGGAGCAATTGATCATGATTGTGCTTCTCTACAAGTGTTGAAAGAGACGAGAAGTCTGCTACATGAACACTTCACGCTTTGGTGGGCGATGGATTCCTAGTGTTGGCTGAAGCAGTGAGAGATGTCCATCTTTTGTTTTGATAGTTGTAGGGAGATTGTTTTTATGTTCCTAAAAAGGAATTTAATTTTTGTCACTTGTTTATTTAAAAACACTTATTTAGTTTCTTTTAATAATAAAGTTGTTATTCATAAAAACAAATCTTTTATCTGTAGTTGATAGATGCAATAAACCTATGTTTTATCAAACCTAATATGGACTCACTGGTTAACACTTAGATTAATGATTAAAAGACTTAAATCTTCTTACTCTAATAAGAATGTTCTTTGGTGCTTGCGATTAGGTCATATTAGCTTGAATAAGATTCAAAAGTTGGTTAGGGATGGACCTTTAAATTTTAGAGGTGGAATCTATACCACAACATGAATCTTTTTTAAAAGGGCAAGATAACCAAAAGACTATTTGGGTCTAAAGGCAATCGAGCTAAAGGGTTTTAGAACTTATGCATAGTGATGTTTGTGGTCCTATGAACAATAAGGCACTTGGAGGGTATGAGTATTTTGTTACTTTTATTGATGATTACTCAAGAGATAGGTATGTTTGTGTAATACATCATTGGAGCCAAACTTTTGACAAGTTTAGTGAGTTTTGAGGTGAAGCGAAAAAGCAATTAGGTAAACTTATAAAGGTACTTCGATCCAATCAAGCTAGTGAATACTTCTCCAATAAGCTTTTAGGACACTTATTAGAGAGTAGGATTTTATCTCATTTGACTACACTAGATTCTCCGTAGCAAAATGGCTTGGCTAAGAGGAAATAAGACTTGTTTGGACATGATTAGGTCCATGATGAGTTATACGGCGTTACCTTTATCCTTTTGTGGATATGCATTATAAGCTGTATGTTACCTTTTGAACAATGTGCCTTCAAAATTGGTTCCTAAGACTCATTACGAGTGGTGGACGGATAGAAAGGCATCCTTAAACTATATTCGCATATAGAGATGTCCTGCTCATATCTTGGACAAGCAAGTGAATAGGTTGGAAACACATTCAGAATTGTGCGTGTCCGTAAGATATCCAAAATGGACTAAAGTGGGTTATTTTTATAACCCAAAAGAAAATAAAGTCGTGGTTTTAATGAATGCAACTTTCCTTGAGGAAAGTTACATTAATGACTTTAAGGCTCGTAGTAGAGTGGCACTCGAGGAGTTAACAAGTGATTCGATCACTCTAGGGGTTTCGGTTGAAAACAATCTAATCAATGTAAAAAAATTGACTGAATAACAACCTAGGGAACTTTGGCATAGTGGGAGGATCAAGCGTCAATTTGAAAGGTATCTATTTAATAGTGAAGCTTTCTTAGATGAACTAGTTGAACATGATAGGGATCCTTACATTGACAAAGAAGCTTTGGAGGATATTGATTCAAAGCTCTGGACAGAAGCTGTAAACATTGAGATGAAGCTTATCAAGACTAATCAAGTCTAGGAGATTGTGGACCTTCCTAAAGGGGTAAAACCCATAGGTTATAAGTGGGCCTAAAAGAGAAAGAGAGGAGCAGATGGGAAAGTCGAAACCTGTAAGGCTAGACTAGTAGCAAAGGGACACATGCAAAAGAAGGAATGGATTATGAGGAAACCTTTTCGCCTATAGCCATGCTTAAGTCCATTCGCATTCTCTTGTCCATTGCTACTGCTCTTGATTATGAGATTTGGCAAATGGATGTCAAGATGGGCTTTCTAAATGACTATCTTAATGAGACCATTTATATGGTATAATCAGATGAGTTCAAGGCTAAGGGTCAAGAGTATATGGTTTGTAAGCTGTTAAAGTCTATTTATGGACTTAAACAAGCTTCTTGTACATTGAACATTAGATTTGACCAAGTGATCAAGACTTCTAGATTCGAAAAAAATGTGAACGAACCATGTGTTTATAAACACATAAGGATGGGAAAGCGGTTTTTTAACTAGTCTATACAGATGACATTCTACTTGTTGGCAATGGCATTGGGGCATTATCATCAGTCAAATTATGGTTGACTGAGTAGTTTGACATGAAGGACTTAAGTGAAGCTAATTATGTTTTGAGTATCCAAATCTTTCGAGATAGGAATGCAATTCAGATTTAAAAGAAAGGTGAGCAACTATCTAGGTTTGGAATTACTTTTTCTAAGAAAGACTCTCCAAAGTCTGATGAAAAAAGAGAATACATGAAGACGGTGCCTTAGACCATGGCAGTAGATAGTTTTATGTATGCTATGCTTTGCACACGACCTGACATATGTTATGCAGTCGGGATAGTGAGTTAATTTAAATCAGATCCAGGACCAAACCATTGGGTTACAGTCAGGCATATTTTCAAGTACCTGAGAAGGACTAGAGGTTATATGCTAGTGTATTCTAGGGAGGATCTAACATCTTGTGGATAGACTAATTCTGATTTTCAATCCTGTTTGGATTCGAGAAGATCAACTTCAGGTTCTATGTTTATTTTGGGAGGAGGTGCCATTATTTGGAGAAGTTTTAAGCAAAATTGCACTTTGGGTTCAGCAATGGATGCTGACTATGTGGTAGCTAGTGAAGCTTTGAAAGAAGCTATGTGGCTCTATAAGTTCCTTAGGGATCTTGAGGTAGTTCCTGGTAATGATAAGTAGATGTCACTGTATTGTGATAACACTACAGTGATAGCTAATGCTAAGGAACCAAGTTCTCATAAGAATAGTAAATATATACATCGAAAGTATCATGTGATCAAGGACTTCATTAAGGGTGGACATGTTTCAGTATGTGAGATCGCATTTGAGGACAACATAGTTGATCCTTTCATGAAGACACTACCGATGAACATTTTCAAGAAGCAAGTAGAGGTTATGGGGATGAGAAACATGTCAATTTACTCACTTAGTACAAGTGAGAGATTATAAAACCAGGTGCCTTAAGGATAAAATGATGTAATAGTTTATGGAGACATTTAATCAATAAAGAGTTTATTATTTTTATATATCAAATGTTTTACTCTTCATATTCATTATTGTTGAATATATGATAAGCAAACAAAAGTCTAAGACTGTCAATTTAAATCTTTAAGATCTTGTATATGATGGACAAATAATGTGGAAGACATAAATCTTAAAGGTGATAGTTAAATAATAAGGTTCATAATCGAGGAAATAAAGTTAGATACTTTATTCATGTTAAGATTGTTATGTTGTCTACATCCTTAACAGGAGATGAGTTGTCTTGGTCATCGAAGCGGGACTTCAAGAGTAAAAACATTGGTATATTTTCATAGGTGGCAATTTATTGGATAGGGCCAAAAGTCAAATTGATTTGATTAATAATTTCATTTGTTTATATCAATTCACTTTAATAATCATATGTGTTGTATCTTAATCTTGAAATGAATTAATGGGCTAGTATTCTTAACTTGTGTCTTTTGATGCACCAAAAGATGACATCCTAAATTAGATGAAGGTGTGCATACCGATACATTAGAGACATGACTCTTAGTTGACATAGACTTATTATTCATAAAAATAGAATCCATAGCTCTTTTGTAGAGCTAATGATATTCTCTTATAGGTATTATCCGATAATTGGAAAAATAAAAGCGCTCAACCATTGGATACATAGGTGTAATTGAATGATATATTATTTATGGATAGTAAGTATTCCAATAGTGAGATAATGGAACATAAGATAAAAATACTCAGGACGGTAAAACAGATTTTATCTTTAGGCCGATTATGAATATCCTATGAAGATATTACACATTATGATATGTCATGGATGATTAGCTTATTAAAGTTTCGTAATTTTATATAATTCAAGAGTGTAGCTCTAAGCTTTTAGTGGAATAGCCCTAGAGATAATAATTTTAAAATATATGTATTTGGGATATGTTACTTTATAAGTATTAGAGCTTGATCTATATATGTCCACCAGGTCCCCTTTGCTAACTCATAATAATTCCTATAATGATACGACATGTTTTTTCTACATATTGGTGACTTATGTTAATTATTAGAATGGCTAAAATTTGATAGATACTGGTGACTTATGTTAATTATTAGACTGGCTAAAATTCGATAGATTGGATTTAATATTCACGTTTGTTTATTGGTTGAATTGATCTATGAATTAATTCAAGATAAACATGTCTTATTATTTGGATAATATTTTATTTGATATGGGATAATCTGTATATGACTATTTTAATCAGATAACTTTCCCATTAGGTTATTTGAAATAAAACTGAGGCTCTAAGATTCCCATGTAAAATAAGATATTTTGTGATTTCCAGATTATTGCTTCATCGGTAGAGTTCGGCAGGCCAATGCCATAAGTTTGGTACGCCGATGATTTTGTTCGGCATGCCGACCATGCAATAATCTTGACATGCATTTTTCACGTGTTTTTTGTCAAAAGTTGATCCAAACTTGAATTTTGAAGCCTAATCTGATAAGGACTAATCTCAAATTCGACCTCTATATAAAGGGAACTATTTCCTATTTTTCTTTCGATCATTTGAGAAGCATAGAAAGAGTATTCTAGTAAGAGAAACTTTGAACTAGAGGGTTATTGTTTAACATCTAGAATTTTATCTCTTGGTCTTCTCAAGTAGTTAGAAGGAGAGGTCAGCAAAGGAAAAGCTATACAATGTGCAACCACCCACATTCCAATCGTGGAAGGAAAATAGCAAAGAAGACTAGTTGGTTGAGACTCTTCCGGGATGTTCTTCTCTAGTTGCAATTTCTATAATATTAATTTATGTACTTAGCATGTCAAACTTGTTATTTGGAAAAGACTTTGATTTTAAAAATTTTAAAATTCAATTGCGTTCACATTTTCCAACAAATCCTCTTTAACATTTCAGCAAAAAGCTTGATGAAGTCCAACAACGATGGACCACCTACGAGCAAAAGATTGATGAAACCATTGGGAACATTTCCTTGTTTCCAAGGAATTGATTCTCCATTGTGACCACCATCACTATAGTTTACGAATTCCCAAAAGAGTCTAAGTTAAATACATCTTTGGTGTGTGCTTAACCTACAAAAGTTCACCTTCGTTTTCTACAACAAGGCCGAATTTTAGAATACTATTGTTGATGCTCTAAGTCGGAGACATTTGCTCATAATCCTTTGAAATGAGATAGTGGGGTTTGACGTCTTTCTCGAACAATATTTGATTGACGAAGTCTTTACTAAGATATGAACTAAGAGTAAAGAAGGCCTCCCACAAGCTGACTTTCACCTTCCTCACGATTATTTGTTTCAAGGAAAATAGTAGTGTGTTTATCAAACTTCTCTCCTTGAGTAACTCGTTCATGAGCTCCATACTAATGGGCAGCCACACATCTGGGGCACGATAAAACTTTGGCTTTCTTGTTTGACAGGTTTTATTGGCCTTGCATTCGCAAACAAGCTAAACACTATGTAAAATGCTATAGCATATGTTAATGGACAAAAGGGACTGCCTAAAACACGAGACTTTACACTCTATTGCCTATTCCTGCTAATATTTTGGAAACCCTAACCATGAACTTCATACTAGGCCTTTCAAAGTCTCCCATGCGAGTTATGTTGCTAAGTTGTTCTTTTGCATGGTGGTCCGCCTACATGGCATTCTGCCTACATGTGATGGTGCACCTCAATAAGCAACGGTTCCTTGTTGGTACCTACCACAAACTCCAAGCCAAGCATGTCGGTCCCTGTTGAGTTCTTCACAAGGAAAATAACAATGCCTATATTGTGGATTTGCCTACAGATCTAAAGATTTTGAACACCTTCAATGTGGTTGACCTGACTAAGTACTTTCCACCCGATGAAGCACCTGAGGCCGACCTGAACTCAGAGTCGAGTTCATCTAAAAGTGGGGAGGCATGATGCAAGGCATGATGTTGTTGTTTATGTCCTTTTTATGTCGTTTGAGTCATTTTAGTTGTTTGTTGTCACTTTATTTTTGTTTATTTCAAGTCGTTTATGTGGCTAAGCCACTATTGTCATTTCCTTTGTTATAAATACTCAAACACTGTGTTTTGGTTATTAAGGATGAATATGGAAGGGCTCAGGAATGTTGACATTTGGAGCTTCCATTCTCTAAAAAAAGGATCTTTTTTACCCTAGTTTTGCTGCTCAAGCACTAGCTTTAGCTCCCTTTAATCCAAATGATTGTTGCACTAGTAAGTTTCCTTAGTTGGTCCCAAACATGTTTCTGGTTCCGTTTTAAACCCCTAAATTTCAAAACATTATAAATTGCTCCCTTGAACTATCAATTTAATGATGTTTGAAGTTGCTTTAATTTCAATGAGTTGGTTTTTCAAGTAACTGTGTCATACATCAGGGTGTAATAGTAATTTTCAAAAAAAAAAAGTGTAGTAGTGAACATGTCCAACTTCGGTGGTTTTTCAATCGAGATGGGTGTAATAGGGTGTAACAGGGTGTAACCTTCCAATCCTTCTTGGGTGACACAGTCCCCACATAGTGCCTTTTAGCAAACTTTTTTTGCTCTATTGTTCATAAGATTTTTTTATAGGGTGTTTGGAAGGGTGGTGGGAACCGATGATTATAGCCACTTTTACTATAGTATGTGAGAGCTTTATACTGTAACAATTTTTTTTATTGTTGCTGTAGCATGTGAGAGCTTTACACTGTTTATAACTGAGTTTGTGGTGGGAACCGTGGTTCCCACCACTAAGCCAAACAGACACTTAGACTCTACTAACATATGTCAATGAGAAAGAACTTTTTTTTTACACAATAGTTTCTCCTAATAATGTACTTCCTGAAAGATAAGATTGGAAAACAAATACATGAATCTTGGAGTAAATATAGATATCGAGTTTGCATATTTCATCTTTAATCCTAAACAATAGAATGAAGTACAATAAAAAAAACTATACAAAACTCCTAGCAAAAAAATAACTACACAAAAGTCTGACTCGCAATATAGCAAGCAAATCACAAGATTAACCTGAAAGACGTGGATGCGTAAAGAAAGACAGCTTTAAGATGCTTAAAACCCATGTGGGGGAAAAAACATGCTAACAGTAACAAATATATAAGGTCAAAACAAGTCATAATGAAGTAAATATATAACTACTAAGAGAAATAATTCTAGAACAAGCAATAAAGAAATAATTCAGCAATAAGCAACTACTATAATGTAAAACTCTCACATATTACAGTAAAAAGCAAAAAATTACTAAAGTATAAAGTTCTCACATATTATAGTTTTTTAAGTTTAAGCATTGTTTCCAAAAACACTTTACATTAAAAAAAGGTGAATATGATTTAGGCTTACTTTATTGCATGATTCATGTGATGAATGAATCACCTTTTATGAATAGGGTTACTGCAATAAGTTGTTGTCTATGTGCCATGTAGCAAGCAATGATGTACCCGCTTAAGGTGCATATATGCCACAAAATAAAGCATTGATTGATTTATGCCACTAAAAAATAATTGTAAAATATGTCATGTTATATCATCGCACTATAATTTAAAATACCAAATGTAACCTCAAAGCTCAAATTAGATTCTATAAAAATAAGATAGTTTTTTATTGCCACGAAGTGCATGTTAGTCTTTTTAATTTATTGTGGCATTTAATTAGATAGTTTTATTAGATGTGGCATAAATCAATGCACACCAAAAAAAGTGGCATAAAACAAAAATTTCTCGCTTGAGGCAACACTATAGGCTCTAGGAGGGCCAATCTACAAAGTAGGTAGGCCCAACGAATTTTTTATAGGAGAAAGAGCAAAATAGTAGATTTCGCTCAAAAGTTAGTAAATAATGTTGTATTCTTTTAAAAACAGCAGTAAATATTATATCATGAGAAATTGAGTAATATCTCATGAGAAATTAAAAACAAAAACCCTAAAATACTCTTACATCTTTCTCTTCTATATCTCTCACCTCCTTCCTCGCTAGCACCACCGATGGCCTAAAAATACAATATTAACCTTGTAATACTGTAATACGGTGTTAATATAAAATTTTACTAGCGACTTCGCCGGACCATCGATGGCCAGAAAATACAATATTGACCTTGTAATTCTGTATTACTGTGTAAATATAAAAATTGACTGGTGACTTTATCAAACCACCAACGATCGAGAAATACAGTATTACACTTGTAATACTGTATTTCCATGTACATACAAAAGTCATCAGTCGCTTCGTTAGACACCAAAGGTCAATACTACAATATTAGCTTTGTAATACTGTATAATTTCACCGACGACTTCGTCAGACGACAAGCGACTACAAAATACAACATTAACCTTGTAATACTATATTATTGTGTAAATACAAAATTTCTCCAATGATTTCACTTGATCGCTAGGGATCGAAAAATACAATATTAATATTGTAATACAATATTACAATATAAATACAAAATTTCATCGATGACTTCGTCGGACCACCAGTGGCCAAGAAATAAAGTATTAACCTTGTAATACTATATTACTATGTAAATATAAAATTTCACTGACGACTTTGCAAGACTGTCAGTGTCTAAAAAATACAGTATTAACTTTGTAATACTATATTACTGCTAAATACAAAAATTTATCGACGACTTCACCAAACTATCAGTGTTCGAGAAATACAGTATTAACCTTGTAATGTTGTATTACAATGTAAATAAAAGAATTTCACTAGTCCAGGTGGCCGAAAAATACAGTATTAACCTTATAATGCTGTCTTACAATGTAAATACAAAAATTCACTCTTTGTTGTACCACCAGCTGTTGGGAAATACAATATTACTTTAGTAATATTGCATTACCATGTAGATACCTACACTAGCGACATTGTCGATAGCTGCTGCTACCAAAAACATATAAACATCACCCAAAAAAACTAATTACAAAAAAAAAAAGAACTATAAAGTACAATGAGATAACAAAAAATAAAAAAGCAATATGTTTTTCTCTTCTTTTTTTTTAAGATCAAAAACCAAAACAAAAAAGTACAGAAACAAATCAAAATTAACAACTTCGATATTTCTTAGATCAAGCATAGATAATGAGAACCTCAAATACAATAACTCATGGTTGGTCAAGATGATTTACGAATCCAGACATGGCCACAATCCTCTCTAGTGCGATCCTTCAAGGCTGGGTAAGAACCCAACTGTCACTAGAGAAGCTCTGTGTCGATCCTCTCTAGCATGATCCCTGATGACATTTCTAGCATAATAGATCGGTGATCTTCTTCGTCACAATAGATTGGGAAAGCTGGTCGTTGTGGTTACGAGGCTAAGATTAGGAGCTAGACCTTTGTCGATAGGATGGTGAGCTACAAACAATGATCTGGTTTTGCACACAGGTAGTCACGTTTGGCTTCATGGATGTCGACGGTTGCAATTTCCACGATGCATCTAGTTTTTCTCCTCGTTGGTGATGGCACAAACATTGGAGAAAATCGCAAGTTTGTCTTCTCTAGTGAAGATCTCTACTGTCCTCAAATTGCATCTGGCTTTGTTGTCCATAGATCGTGTCTAGCTTTGCTGATGTATAAGGTAAGCCACCTGATGAGATAATGAGGACAATTTTGGCAATACTGGAGCTTGAGTTTATCGAAATGACAAAGCCCAAATAAAGAGAGAGACAGTAGAAAGGAGGAGAAAGAGAAAAAAGGAAGAGAGAAAAAGTATAATCTAGGTTTTTGAAAATAAATCTGAAAGTGAACATGTGTTTTAAAAATAGGGGTATTTTGGTATAACGCCCACCTAATTTCATGTAACGGATTATGTTATGATAAATAACGACGTTAAATGTTATATTTATGATATGTGTTATGATATATGATAGATGGTGCTAACCATTTCTTTCTAAGTGTTATGACAGGTGACGCTCGCGTGGAATTGATGTGCTCAAATGTTCATGTCATTAATGTTATATGTTTAATCATATTTTATTGATAATTTAATGTTATGAATGATTTTTGTATTTAAGGACAGATCGGCAGGCCGAAATGATTTCCTCAGAACGGCAAGCCGATGGTGTGTCATCGGCAGGCCGGACTTCAGAAATCGACAAGCCGAAAATAGGGATCGGCAGGCCGATGACAGCTGACAAGTAGTCAGCAGAAATTTCACAAAATTTATGATAAGGTTGAATTGTGTTAAGGATAATTTTTTTTTTTGAATAATTAACATAATTATGGAATGATTTGTTTAATTTTGGTAAAGAAACATTTGACTTTTGAATTATTTGAATTAATGGATAAGTTTTCCTGTTTTACAAAGGCAAAATATGGTATCTGAGTCAAAATATTCAACTCTCCCTTAATCCTCTCCACTTCCCACGATTTATGCCTTGCAATTAATCAGAAAATTCTGATTAATGTGGAGAGTGTAACGTAAACGAATTCATTTTTTTTATAACGCTCTTTTTCTCTCTTCCTCCCTTTCACGTATTTTCCTCTCCCACGTTTTCTCTCTCTCGTTTTCTCTCCCTCTTCTTATCACGTTTTTCTTTCTTTTTCTTCCTCTCAAATT
>CAMOHE010051079.1:30727-62831 GCA_946598075.1 Artocarpus hirsutus
AATTTCTTGCGAATTGTATTTTTGAAAAAAAAAATGTAAGTAAAGATCCTGGGAATGCTTTTCCAAACTATGATTTCAAATGCATGTTATTAATTACAGTAGTTTGCTCCAATTAATGTTTTAAAGAATGAATGTAACGATATCTGTGACGTTTGGAAAGGGGGCGCTACATTTGGTGTTTTTGCTGGCCCAAAAATCTAGTTCATTTCAAACCTGATATTTTTTACACTTTTTTAAAATAGCTAATATTATTTACCAATGAGCAAATAAATTTTGCTATTTCGTGCAATTTTTCTTCTTTTATTAGCTTGCACATAGTGATATCCCACTGGTTTACTATAGGTAATGGAGGGGGTTATGGATTATCCATAAATCCTTATGCTGAAGAGATATGATCCTGACTCTTATGATGAATCTACTGATAACCTGAAAAAGATCTAGAGCGAAGATTGAAAACTTTAAAGATTAATTAGATTAGGAATTTAATTAATTAATTCATTTATTTCAATTGGCTTAAAATTAATTCATCTAAGAAACATGGTCAAATTCCATTTCAGTCACTAATTGCATATATCTTATGTTACATTTGATAATGTTTTATGATATAGGATAGAAAAGTGCCTACTTTATTAACTACCACATGTCATGTATTCATATGCATTCATTCATTATATTAAAAGAGTTTTGTCGATAATATTGATTTATGTTAAAATAACTTTAATATGATTAAACTTTGTTGATACCCTTTTTCGCAAGGCACAAGGCCAACCTATATTTGGCGATAAAGGCCAAGGTAAGATACATGGACCAAAGGCATGAGGCGGTGGGTCATGGTTTAGAAGGCCAAGGAACGTGAACGAGGCTATTTTATTTAGTCCATTAGACTTTCAATTCACTTAGGAGGTTTTAAGTCTAATTAAAATTAAAATAAAATGGATATAGAGGAAATTAGGGTAGAACAAAGCCAAAAGGCCCATTTGAAAGCCTTAACCCAATGCTAGAAAAAGGCCATTTTTGGCCCATCTAAAACATCAGTTCGTTTGGCCTACCTGACACATTAGCCCACCTGCCAGGTCAGCTCAATTGTCCACTCGAAGGAGCCCAGCTATGGAATCGTGTGACCCCTACATAAGAGACAAACCATGTCATGCCCCGGAGTATGGGAGGTGACGTGGTGGTTTAATTAAGTTAATTAAATAAAGATTTAGTTAAAAACAGGGTTTTAGAATTTAATTTATAAATAAAAATGAGATAATTTTAATATCGTTCGAATAGAATAATTTAAGGAAATAAATAAACCATCATAATAATTAAGCAAATAAAAAGAACATTAAAAATATTTAAATACGAGGTGGAACGAGTATGGATCCCACTGGCCCACATATTATGCACACACATGTAGTACTGACAATATTACAATACAACCGCAGTCCATAATGAAAGAATAAGTTAAGATCTTACATGCCTTGATTTATTGTACTACAACCTACCTAAATCTTCTACTGGTCGTAAGTCCGGTCAGCGGACTCTTCTCCGATCCTAGGCTGATATCCACCTATGGGCAAGATTTTAAAACAATAAAAACGGGAGCGAAAGGCTTAGTAGGACTATATCTTAAAATAAACAGATAAATATTCTAATACAACTTTCTTAATAAATGAATAATTAAATAAATCAAATATGTATTTACATTTAATAAAATTCCATTGAAAACAGTTTGTCAAGAGTACCTTTTTAATTCTATCGGGCAAACCAAATATTCACCACCGAAGTGGCCCAACTGGGTTTCGAGACCTGCCTCCAAGGTCATTCACTACACGACCCGATCTCTGTTATGGCATCATGCCCATATATCTTTCTTTAATTATTTAAATCTCTGTTTATCGAATATAGACATTTACATTCTTTATGAAGTTCATTACGAACATTTCTCAATCATTCATCGAAAACATTTGATAAAAATCCATTTTTGGCTTAAATCATTTTGAAATAGGGCTACCAAAGAAAAGGGGTAGAAGTCCTACATCGATATTCGTGCCGGTGTCTCACACCGTAATCCCGGTCCGCTATACGTTAGCTTCGTGGATCCACGCACATATCCTAAACGTATAGTAACTTAGTTCATTAGTACCTAACCTGAGATATCCTATGTTGCCAAATCATCTCATGGTGTCCTAGTGTGCCATTTAGGTTCACAAAATCATTTTATGAAGTTGGAATTTTAATCAGGGTTCAAAACAGTAAAAACGGGTGAAAAATCACAAAATTGAGTTATGTTAGGTCGGCCTGCTGGTCCCCCTGGTTCGGCCGACCGAACTGCACAGTTCAGCCTACCAAAAAACTAAGTCTGGTCAGCTAAACTTTTTCAGGTTCGGCCTGCCGGTCGGATGAATCCGGCCTGCCGAACACATGAATCCGGCCTACCGAAGATCAAGTTCGGCCTGCCGATATGGGAAATTTCAGAAATTTCCACGCACGGGTCTCGGCCTCCCCGAACCCAAATCTTTAATCCAACCTATTTTTCTCAGTTCTCAGGCATGAATAATGATCAAAATTGATAAATAAACATTGTTAAACACTTTTTAACTCATCAAAACAAGATTTAAGCAAGATTTTCACAAAATCCAAAAATAGAGAAAATAGAGGAAAAATGAAAAATCTTGATTTCAATCAGTTCTTGAGCAAACAAAGTTTCAATTCTAGTTATTCTAAGTTACTATAACCTAGATTGAAGCTTTTCTAAGCTTAGAAACGCTTAGGTTTCAAAATACAAGAAAATTTAAAAAATAGAAAAACTTTTGAATTTTTGAAACTAACCTCGAGTCGAAGCTTTAAAACGATGTTTTTGTTGTTGAATCTTGTTCTCGAGCCTTCAATCTACTAACCCGAAGCTTGAAATAAAATTTTGTTTCAAAATTTTGGGAGAGAATGGGAGAGAGAGAGAAAACAGTGAGAGATAGAGAGAGGAGAGAGAGAGTGAGGCGAGAGTGAGAGTGAGGAGAGAGAAAAGAGTGAAATAAATAGAGGAAGAGAGAGAAAAGTGGTTGCACAAAATTGTGTGCAACTACACGCTGTTTTCAAATCAAATTGTTTCATTGAAATTTAAATTAACAATTAAAAATTATTAAAAGAGTAAAATAACACAAGGTTACTAAATTTTCACAAAATAATCAAATTAAATTTAAAATACTCATTATGGCATACTAACCCACCATTTAGCATTCTAATATCATTTAATTAACTTTGGGGTTTTACAAACCACCTTTTTTATTGAGGTAGGTCAAAAAAGGGGTGGAATTCCAAGGTCTGATCCATACCCAAAATGACAAGACAAGGCCTCCTCCTTTCGGACACCCCTATAGTAGGCCACCTAAAATGGATTTCTTAAGCCTACTGCTTTTAAAGCCCCTAATAGCCCAATCTCCAATAGGAGAGTCTTTTCTACCAAGGGGTAGTCCAGCTCCCTCAACACCATGGCAGTAAGCATGTTGTGCTCTTAGGAGGCAAAAAGCAAAAATAAAGAGGAGTCTAAGCGGTGGTTTTCTGTCACGTCAGCTCTCCATCGGAGTCCTAAATTTAAATCCTTATTTGACCAACTCGGCTATGGACCTTAAGCCCAGTTGGCATCCATCATGCAATCTTTCCATCAGAGTCCCAAATTTAAATCCTTATTTGAACAACTTGGCTACAAACCTCAAGCCTGGTTGGCAGCCACAGAAGGTCTCATAAAGATCTTGACAGAGTAAAGGCTGCAATGTTATACCAATGAAGTTTATATGAGACAGGCATTCTTGAAGAGCACCAATTCCATGACATTCATTCACGAAGACATGGAGGTTGCCTACCCCGATCACAAGCCCTTGTTATCTTAAAGCTTGGATTAATCATGTGTACATTTGTCAAGCCCTCATAGATACCGACTTCTCATTCAGTGTTGTGCCTTTGTTTGTTTTCACTGCCATTGGGATTCCTCGAAAGAGGATCACAAAGATAAAGATAGAGATAGAGATAGCTGGCTTCGAGAACACAATGGAGACCTCCATTGGGAGCATCCTACTTGACCTCAAGGTTGGCCCTATAAGGTCTAAAACCATGTTTTATGTCATAGATGTTGATGTGAGCTACTACATCTTTCTTAGGAGGCCACGAGCCAAGCACAAGCTCGTTTACTCCACATACCACCAATATGTAAAGGGAAGATTAGGTAAAAAGGTCATCTACATCCTGATCAACCCAGTCCTGTTTGACCATACCAAGACTCACTATGTCGACACCAAGTTCTATAAGGACCTCATTGAGAAAAGGGAAGTCAACATTGTCAAAGTCATTGGCATAATACTGTTATCATGGAATGAAATAAAAGATCTTGATGATGAAGAGCTTCACATCATTCTTAGGGAGAAGCAGAAAAGAGGGAAGGAGACAGTCACCTAATGCATTAAGGTCACCTTGCTCGACGGAAGGGTGTCATACTGTTTATGACGATGCGAGGGGCCTGACCAATGGATGCGGGAGGGTTCCTAGTCTAGAGTAGAGAAAGAGGCATGTAGCCACATGAGAGAAATGGGACTGATTGACCAAGTTAAAGAAGAGCTACCCATGGACATAAATATCGGTAAAATTTTGAAAATTTCGATGCAAATTTTAGAAATTTCAAAGGACCGAAATATCTTTTCATTGTAATAGGCAAAATATCCAAGAAATATGAAAAATACCAATAAATATCAGTAAAAATATTAATATCAAAAAATCTA
Source organism: Artocarpus hirsutus (assembly GCA_946598075.1). NCBI lineage: Eukaryota > Viridiplantae > Streptophyta > Magnoliopsida > Rosales > Moraceae > Artocarpus > Artocarpus hirsutus. The sequence goes on from CAMOHE010051079.1 coordinate 35,482, forward strand.
TAATGTATTTTGTACAAAATTTTGATCATATCACAGAAATTTTGACCAAAATTTGGTAATGTTGGAACTTATAAAATTTAAAGGATTTTTTTCTTTAAATAATCTACTAGTATTTTATATCTTTAATGAATGCATATTTATCCTATATACATTAACAATGCTAACAGTGGATGCAGATAATATTTTTACGAGTTTACAATCAATAAATTTGTGATCCAATTATAGCAGCTCCTCCAATAAGGCTCCTCATGCTTATTATCCATATAATTAGGACTTCAAAAACTATGATGGTTATTGAATTTTTAATTATTCTCATCCAACCACAATATCTCAAGCAAATAATTGAGAAAATTTATAGTTTCTCATTCATGGAAATACATTGAAAGAAATCAACAAACCTACATGTGGCATGTTCATAACTATATTCATCACTATTTAAAGAACATGTCATGGTACCAATCTTGTTTGAATCAAGATGGAATCCTAACCATGTTTAAGCCTCACAAACCTTCCTTCTAATATGAATGAAGTTTATTAGGTAAGACATGTTTATTTATATTTCTTTTTAATGTTTATTGTATCTTAAAGTATTAGAGATATATTTGGTATAAAATTTTCGTAATTATCATAATTTTTTATGAAATTTGTATCGATATCTATATTTTTTCCAAAATTTTTATAAAATTAAAATACCAATATTTCCACTGATACCGATATTTTCATTCTTGGAGCCACCACCCACACCAAAGAACATGCAACATGGATCTGACACTGTCATAGAATCGCTTGAAGAGGTCAATCTAAGTGATGATTTATCATTCAAGAGGCCTTTATCAATATGTACTCAACTATCACCCAAGGAGCTTAGCCACTTGATATGCATTCCAAAGGAGAATTCTGTTGTGTTTGCTTAGAGCTATGAGGAGATGCCTAGACTTGATCCCAACGTTGTCTATCACACTATGAATATGGCATCTGACGTGAAACTTGTGAAGCATCTAAGGTGTAACTTTCATCTAGAGGTAGAAGCTTAAATCAAAACTGAGGTAGAGAACTTGATCGAAGCCAGATTCATTAAACCAATTAAGCACCCTACTTGGTTGGCAGACATAGTCCTAGTAAAGAAAAAGAATGGGCAAGTCTGGATTTGTATTGATTTTTGAGACCTCAACCAGGCGTGCCAAAAGGATGAGTTCCCCTTCTAAACATGGACATCCTCATTGACTCTACAAGGGACATGGGATGCTCTCATTCATGTCTGGATTTGTATTGATTTTTGAGACCTCAACCAGGCGTGCCAAAAGGATGAGTTCCCCTTCTAAACATGGACATCCTCATTGACTCTACAAGGGACATGGGATGCTCTCATTCATGTCTGGATTTGTATTGATTTTTGAGACCTCAACCAGGCGTGCCAAAAGGATGAGTTCCCCTTCTAAACATGGACATCCTCATTGACTCTACAAGGGACATGGGATGCTCTCATTCATGTCTGGATTTGTATTGATTTTTGAGACCTCAACCAGGCGTGCCAAAAGGATGAGTTCCCCTTCTAAACATGGACATCCTCATTGACTCTACAAGGGACATGGGATGCTCTCATTCATGGATGGCTACAATTGAGACAACCAAATCAAGATGTCTACTAAGGACGCCAAAATGACGAACCTTTAGACTCCTTTTGGGAACTTCTACTAAATTGTTAAGCCATTCAGGCTCAAGAATGTTGGTACAACATACTAAAGGACTATGATAGTTATGTTTTGTGACATGATGGGAAAATAAGTGGAGGATTACGTGGATGACTTTGTAGTTAAGTCTAAAAGGAGAGAGGGTCATTAGGAAGCCTTGATAAAAATCTTCAATGGGTGCCAAAAATACAAACCCAAAATGGACCCGAAGAAGTGTGCCTTTATTGTCTCCAGAGGGTAGTTCCTTGGGTTCAAGGTACATCAAAAGGAAATCAATGTAGACTCATCCAAGACTCAAAAGATGGCAATGGCAACTCTATTCAAAAACTTGGAAATATTCCCCTAAAATCCACCTCAAAATCAGTACATTCCTTAGACCAGGAATTGAACACATAGGGTTGAAGAGAAGAACACTTGACCACATGTTTTTCAAAAAATTGTCTATGGCAAGAAGGGATGCAGACAACTGTGAGACTCAACATGGTGTGGCCAAGCTTGTCTGATTTGGGCAGGCCTAATTCTCTATTATACATAGTTGTGAGGCTTAAGGGCGCTAGAACGCTCGTGCTTTGGCACCTCATGCTAGGGCATGACTCTAATGGTGTTGCGGCACAAGTTTTTGATGTTTATAGCCTCCAAAAATGCCTTCTAAGCCCCTAAACTTGCTCTTTTCACCTACTAAAACATGAACATAAAATAAAAATAAAGAAATAGTAAAATAAAAATAACAAGAAAACATATTTAAAAACATAATTGACTAAATTTTAAATTTTATTTAAAAGCTAGTCTTTAGAGCTTGAAGAATCACGAGGGCCAATTAGCCGACACAATATACAGGTCAAAGGCATAACAATTGGAGACAACCAATGGAAATAATCGAATGGGGGAAAGTATAGTGTGGCTTGATGATGATGACTCAAACAACCTAGGTTAGGAGAGTAACTTGAATTTCAAGGAATCTTCATAGGAATTCAAGCCTCTAGACATGTTAAAGCCTAGAGTAGAAGAACAAAACCCCTTTGAAGATGTAATGGCTCAATACTTCACTAAGATGGACACTAGCCCAATCAACACCAACTTTAATTCGACAAACAACGCAATGTCCATCCTAAACTATGAATGCTATGAAGATTACAATATAAGCATGGTTTTGGAGAAGCAAGTAGGGAGTGAAGACAAACTAGAAGGGCTCTTACATGAGGAGAAGCTAAACGAGGCATTGGTGGATGAAAAGGCATATACAAATATCAATTTGAATCCATCGATGGTATTAACACATACATCACTAATGGATATCTACTTCTCATTGATGCCATGTTCACCATATTACATCCTTCATGAGTTTAAGCAAGAAACAGAGTTCTCCTCCCAAGCATATCATTCAAAGTTGAGTTAAATTAGTATGATGTGCATAATTGTTCCACATCTCACCAAGCTTAAGGGCATTTACAATAAAGCCTCATAGATTGTGTTTTATGGTACATTCTATAGGCCATAGTTGCTCTTCAATGACTGTTCTCCAAGTCAGCTAAGGACACTAAACCAAGCTCTTATTAGGACAACTGGACGGATGGAGGGCGCATAAAAATATGCTTGATCTTTCTCATTCTCCTTCATTTTATCTCTTTATTATTTTTATTACTTTTGTTGCTTTTTTTGTTTTTGTTTTTCACTTTTCTTTTATGCTTAGTCTTATGTTGAGGATAATGTAATGATTAAGTATAAGGGGAATGATTTAGGATTAAAGATTTCCTTTTAGTTTTTTTATTTGCTTGTTTCAAAAGTTAAAAAAAATCATAAAAATTTTTCCTTTTTTTTTTCTTGTTTTATTTCTAGGTCTTAGAGTTTTAGGATTTTTAAGTTTTGAGTCTTAGGATGCCTTCTGACTTCATTGATGAGAATCAAGCATTAAATTTTATTGCTTTAATTTATGATGAGAATTGTTTTGGATTGATGTTGTTCTTGATTAATATATTTTTATGATGATTAAAATCTTTTGCACTATAGCCATGTTATTTGGTATAGAAACAAGCATGCTAGTATAAGTAGACTCTTACACCTTCTCTTTAACTTTCATTTTGATTTCGACATGTAAGGGTTAAATGTGAGAACTCTTTCAAAGGTCTTTCGAGGCAAACAACTGATCGAGCATCACTTGGAATATGATTAAGGCACTACGATTCCTAACGCTAAGGCCAAATTAGCTAGAGCCCCGATGGATGTTCCCAATAAGACATCCCTCTAGTAAGCCAATTTGAGCCTTCATGTAGAACTTTTATTTGGCTAATCACATCATACCTAGCCCAAATATTTTTATATCTTTACTCTTGTTCTAAAGATGAATTAAAGTTTTAGAGGCTTATTTCATGTACAAGGGGAATTTTGCAAGGAATTGGGTTGGGGATAGGAGACAAGTGTAGAGGAGGGAATCAAATCAAGAAACGAAGGGAAACTTTTCGTAAGGATGGCTCAAAAGAAAAAAAAAAGAGAATAAAAATGAGAAAAAAATGTTTAATGAAAAGAAAAAATTCAATAAAATATCTTGAGATTTCCTATCAAGATTTTGGATGTTACAAGGTTGGTTAGAATGAAGCAAAGGCTCAACACAATGACATTCGGCCTACATTTTTACTTCTATAGGTTTGAAAGGTGTTTCTTGAAAATCTTATGTTGTCTTGGGCTCCATGAAGTTTTAAGGACCTTTGTGATATCCATATCTTTCTTCCTTTTAACCACTACCCCTTGGGCCCGTTACAACCTTTATTGAAGACCTTTTGATTGCTAGTGGTGCCTTTGGCATAGTAGAGATTTGTACCAAAGGAAGAGCTTATAATGTTTAATACCCTTATTATAAATTGGGTGATTGTTTTTGTGAGATATTTTGGCGTTTACTTATTTAAAGCATCTAAAGTTTATTAATCATTGACATTGGCTTTTCACACTACACTAAGTATGACCGTTATATGATGTATTAGCTTTAGAATGATTGTGGATTTAACTCAGTGCTTGTTTGATTTCAAGGTTGTAGCCTTTTTTTGTTCTTTGAGATTAAAGTTAGAAGGTTAGTGACTCTTATCTTTTGTTTATGTCTAGGTTTTGCTAAGGACTTGAAAAAGATAAGTGTCAGGAAGTTTGATAAGTACATAATTTAATATAATTTTATATCATTCTTCCTTGTATTTATTTTGTTACTTTTTGAATTTTCTAGTATGGTTATTGTGTTTTTGTATTTTGTAGGTATTTTATGGCAATAGAATGAAAAGCGAGTGAAAAAGGAGGATTTGGAAACTTCAAGAAACCTATTTTTGTGTTTGGAGGTTCGTCGAGTGCCACGGCATGAATTCTAGATGCAACAGCTTATGAAACAACATCACTTTAGGCCACAGTGTCTGTGGAGCATCAATGTGGTGCCACAATGTCAAGAAATGGTCATTGCCGCACTCGGGTGTAAAAAATCCAAAGAACGGCGTGAAAAAGACACTCGATGCAGCGTGTTTTTGAGTTTTGACCTAAAAATTAGTCCAAAAAGGCCTCAAACTTTCTTTTTTGAAGCCTATCATATATCTATAAATACAATTAGAGGTCCCTTTTCTCAATTTAGTAGACTAAGAGGAGAGACAAAGAAAGGCTCTAGTGTGGCTCAAGGAATATCCTCTACGTAGAGAATTCATTGATGCCATAATTGTTTTTTTTTTCTTTTTTTTTTCATTCCTTCTTTTCTTTTTCCATTTTTCTAGATTAGGTTTATTTTTGGTTGAAAGGGATTTCAAAACCCTAGGCATGATTATATAAACAATTTATAGAATTATTTTCCACTTTTTTAATTGAGATTGTGTATGTTCTTCTACTATTAGTGCTTATGACTATTTTCTTATTTTGTTTGGGTGCACAACTAAATAGGATTTGGAATTAATCTATTGCTAGATTGGAAATCTTGATTCATAATTGTCTTGATTTTCTAAATTGTGATTATTAATTATGGCCAAACTTTCATATAATCATATGTGGAACATAATCTAGGTTAAATAATCTAAGCTTATGTGATTGTTACCTTGATCAACGTATCTTTCTCATCTTAATGCTTCCGTTAGGTTAAGTCTAGAGAGCTTGTTCTTGGTTATTTAATGGAAAGAGATTAAATAAAGAGCTTTTTTTTTATTTAATGACATAGCAAGCAAAGATTGGGATAACAATGCTTGTTGTTATTTATGATTGGTAGTTTCAATAGAAAATTGGGAATAATTGTGTGATTAATTGCATAGTTAGCGTCTAGTGATAGAGAATGATCCTTTAACTAGTTTTATTATTATTATTTTGTGTTTATTTAATATTCTTGTGTTTTCTTTTATTTCATAGTTTAGTTAATTTATTAAAACCTCTATCTTTTATTTAGTTTTATTGTGTCTTAGGTTTTAGTGTTGATTACAACAATCCTCTATAGGAATGACTCTAACTCATCGCTATACTCAATCACGACAATACTTTTAATAAGGTTTAATTTGGTGCTTCCTCCAAGCCTATTAATGATCAAGGACTGCCTTTGGTAGTTGTCATATTTTTTTGGAGAATCTTAGGAGTCGCTAAGTATGGTAGCCTATAGTAGCTTGTTGTTTGATTTTGTTGCAGAGGGATCACCCATGTAAGTGCAACAAGAGCCGTCGTGCACTTCTGTGATAACATATTTTGCTTTTCTTTTTTTTTTTTGTTGAAGCATCATAGATAAGGCCAAGAAGAGGATCAATTGTACAACTTTGTCATCGATCATGCATTAACGAGCTGGTTGTACCTATTATCTTCCTTGCTTCTTCCTTATTTTCAAGGAGGAATCCTTCTTCTATGTACATTTGGATAGGGTTCTCTAGTTGTTTCGCATGTCAACATAATGTACCACCTATTTTTCCATTGTACTTGGCAAATCAATAAGCTGAAAGAATGGTTTTGCACTTCGACACTCAAGTCATCGAGCCTAGGCTTGCGAGTGTATTTGCTTGAGTGTTTTGACTCTTTGGGCACATGACTAACTTCAAACACTAGAATTAAAACTTGAGCTTGTAAAAAAGCTTGCCAAGACGTTGGATCTATGGTCAAACGAAGGAAATAATTAATAAGAATTTAATTAATTATGATTAAATGGGACCTTTGATCACCATTATCAAAACAACGTGTTAGTTACGAGAAATAAATGAAATTATTGAATTAATTGTAAATAAGGCAAATTTGTGGAATAAAATGCTGAAAAATAAATAACTGACTAAAGATTTATAATGGTTTACTCAATAATTTGAGCTACATCTATTATTAAGGAGCCTTTTCACCATCCAAGAATTGAGCTTTAGAAAGTACAAGTGATTGTTGGGCAAATGAAGATCGTTAATGTTTAGTGTGTGCATAACTCTTTTGTAAGAGGTAGGAGTCTTCTACACTATTTATGGTGTTACTTTTAGGTTCCCAAGGTGGTTAGTGCACTCTTCCATGTCGTGTAATGGGATGAAGCTGATAATGGACTTAGTGGGACATGTGTGTGGTCCATATATATTGTTCCTTGTTTGGATCTTACATAATGGGCTCACTTTTGAGAACGTAGCTTGGTAATTGCCTGATCATGGGTTAGTCAATATCAACTACTCTAATCACAGTCAATGATGTCAAGTATTGCATGTGGCCATGATCAAGCCTTTTACTTCGATATGTCTTCAGCTCTAACTATTCAATATTCAACTTGTCGTATGCATCCTTTCTTCTTGTAGGCTAGCCTTATCCATGAGGCCCAATGGGCTCACACGCGTGATTTGAACCTTTCAAACTAGACCTCAACTATTGGTAGGTCTATGTTTTGCGGCCTTTAGATCTATATTATAAGCTGTTTAATTTGCATACTTATTTTATTTTGATATGATTTTGACTAGATTCAAGAATGAGAAACTTGTATTACCGGTATGTGGCACTACCATAGAAACTCCCTTTAAATTTATGGGAGGTGTTATTAAAAATTTTAAAGATAAATATCAAAATAGTTTTAATTTTAATCTAAATATTCTTTTTTGCTTTTAGGAAAGAAAGATTATTATCATTTTGGTACCATATATTTTACTGTACTATCACATTAATACTGTGCGTTTTTAAAAAGTAAAAGAGTTTTTGTGATTTTCAAAAAATTATTCTACTATCATAAGTCCATGATTTGGGATATGAAATTACACTTAACCTCCTATTAATAAACCTTAAATTAATTTTATAAAACTATAAAAAAAATGATAAAGAACAAAAAAAAATTGCATATATGGTTTGATTATCTTTTGCTTTGGTTTTCTTTTATAGTTTATGAACTTGATTTGAGATTTATTAAAAAGGATAAATTGAAAATTTAATCTTTAACGTATATATAAAGTGAGAAAGTTTCGCGTAGTACTCTCAAGACGCTCGAAACTCGAAACATTTTGTCATTTTTATTTACGAAACTTTTTTTTTAATTTTTATATTTTTTTGTTTTTTTAAAATGTTTTTTCTTTTAACTGCCGAAAATGTTATTTCCTCCAAAAAAAAGGCTTTTTTTTTCGTTTTATTCTTTTTCCTTTTTTTTTGTTAACATGCTTAATACACTTGCGCATAGCGTATCATTTTCAACTAGTTATATCACAAAATAAATGTATAAATTACTAGAATAATTATATATCTTTTGATATTTTTCAAAGAGTTGGTACCAAAAATAAAAAGTATCAAAAGGATAAAATAAAAAAAAGTTTATGGTTTGTATGGTGCGCGCATTCAAAATGATGCGGTTTTTGGGGTACAATTTGGTCAGGCCCAAATTGTCAACTGACCTAGACGGCCTACAGTGGTAAAACGGGTCGAATAGATTGAATTAAGTTAATCGGTGTGAGAAGTGCGAATCGAATTCATTTTGTTTGATCAGCTTAATCTTGCATGCATCCATGTTGCATTGCTTGGAGGTAAATCAGATTCCTCTTTAAGTGTTCGACTAGATCAATCACCACGAGTTGACAGTTATCAGCATGAACTAGTAGTTACTAACACGTCTAATCATGAATCGAAACATGGGGAAAGCATGATTCTTGTAGCACATTACAGGTCGCCATGTGTCCCACTATTGCGGTTACTTACAACACATCACTCCACTGTGTTAGACAGATGGGGGGTGGAGACTTATCCCAACTCTATATAAAAGGCTAGCTTCTTTATTATGGGAGATACGAAGATACAATATACAGAAACTTTACCGAAATCACTTCTTATCCTCTTCTTATCCTGTGAAATATAGTGGACGTAGCTTTTTTAACAAAATAAACTACTGTAAATTCTACGTGTGGCATTCTTATTTTTACAACATTATTTTAATTTCTCCATTGCAATTTGATCTTGCACATTCACTTAAGAGTTAATAGGTCCAGTTAACGATGATTTGAGGGCCCAAGTTCCTTGAACAAAATATAAATGATCCAAATAACACCTTCATATTTCATTGTAATTCCACTGTCTATAGTTTGGTGCCCATCACGGGACCTTCAGATCATCAACTCCAGGATCTCCAGCTCAACTGCAAATGGCTGACAACAATGACAACCAGCCATTCTTGAAACTCCAATTGAAGAAATTGAAACAACTCCCCAGTCAACCCGTAGATGGAAGCCCTTATGGCAGAAGTGGAAGCTCTAAAGAAAATGCTCCAGAAGCAGGCAACTCGTTCTCAAAACGTGACAGAAGATTGGAGCAACTTAGTAGTGAGAATTTGGCCTTGAGGAGCCAAATTAGCTATCAAAACTCGCAGATGGCATCTTTATCATATTATCACCCGTACTATGCGTATTCGGTGTATCCGATATCAACTATGGCATAGTGGCAGTTTCAGGCACCACAGTATGTAGCCGTTGTATACTCCCTCAACTCTAACACTAGCAACTACTCCAGTAACAACTACTGCAATAGCTTCAATAGCCACAACAATGCCCGCTATGATAGTGTTTACAACGACAATGAACGTTCACGTAGAATTGAACCAATGAGATGACGTAGCAAATGAAGCTGATAAGACAATGGAACAAACCATTCGACAACACAGACTCTTTTAACTCAAGAGTCAATTTAGCAGATGATGAAAGAAATGCTCAAACAAAACCCTAAGCTCGTAGAAGAAAAGATTGACTAGAAGTTTTCAAAAGCAACGAGCAAGACTTCAGCATTAGATGACATCTCAAAAAACATTCGAGAAACTCTTTTCATGAGGAGGATCACTTCGGTCGTTCCACCAAAGTGCAAAAATCTTATATTCGCTCACTTTGATGGGATGTCGGATCCTAAGGACCTCCTTTATAATACAAAAATGTGATCAGCGCCACGAGCATTTTGGACTCGATTTTAGATGAGATGATGTCTAAATTGTTCGCATAAAGCTTCAAGGGGCTAGCTCTTCGATGGTTCAATAATCTTCCCATTGGTTCGATCGATAACTTCGAGGACTTAGTAGATTCATTTATCAAAGCTTACTAGGTGCACGTTAAGACCGGCAAGATGACCAAAGATTTGTGGTCAGTGGTATAGAATCCAGGTGACTCATTGCGAGCATATATTAAGAGGTTTAGCAAGACTCTCTCTGAGATTTTAGATTTGGAAGATGGAATAGCTCGAGAAGCACTAAAGAAAGGACTCTTGCACAAATCCACTTTCAAGAACAACATATGCTCCGATTATCCCAAGACTATCTAGGAAGCTTTGAATAGAGCAAAAGGATGGATCGACCTAGAAAAGGAGAATGAGCGATGCGAATGAGAACTGGCCCGAAGCAGAGATTAAGTTAAGTAGGGGCAGAGGCAGCAAAAGCCACAGACGGACCAAAAAGGACGGACAAGGATGCCACCAAAAAGGGAATGGAGGAGAAAAAAAGAGAAGCCATAGCTGAATAAAACACCGTTGCCACCAAAGTACACCTTGAGCATATCCTCGACGGAACTTGTCACACAGCTCAAGGGAAAAAGCTATGTGAAGTGGCCAAAGAAGATGGCCCCAAGTCAATCACACAACAACACAAAATACTACAAGTTTTACAAGGATATAGGACACTTGACGATTGACTGCAAGGCTTTATGGCCTGAAATTATAGAATTGCTGAAGAAAGGGCATTTGAGGGAATACCTTTCCAAATGGGGAAGGAAATTTTATGGCCTAGATAGAGACCGAGGGAGGAAGTCAGAACGACAAGCACACGAGAAAACACCATCACCCATGCTGGTCAGGAAGGTCATCAGAGCTACATGTGGTGGTTCTGTCCTTAGTAGAGAATCCGCTAATTAGATGAAAGCTCACCAACATAGAGCGAGTCAAGCAACAGTCAACTCGATTACTGATGATTATGGGGAGCATGTCATTTCATTTCAAAGTAACGAAGTGTTTGGGCTCGACACTCCACACAATGATGCTCTAGTTATTAAACTCAACATTGTGAATTGTGAAATTGGTAGGATATTGGTCGATAATGGAAGTTCTGTAGACATCTTGTTCCTTTCAACATTGAAGGAGATAGAAATCAATGAAGAGGAGATTGAGAGATCCCCAATGTCATTGGTATGTTTCAACGGAGAAGCGACAACAGCCATTGAGAGAATCAAACTCCTGGTTTATGTAGCGGGTGAAAACAAGATGACCAGTTTTCTCGTTATGGATTGCCCTTGGGGTATAACATTATTCTTGGGAGGCCTTGGATATGCACTATAAAGGCCGTCCCGTCAACATATCACTAGAGGATAAGATTCCCAACAAAGTGAAGGATCAGAGAGGTATGAGGAAGTCAGGAAGAACACAGAGCTACTATGCTACTACTATGAAGCAAAAGAAAGTCTTATAGCAATTATAGACAAGCAAGCAAAACAGATCAAGTAATCAAGATTGCATCAAATCGGTTTTGGAGTAGCTTGACAAAGTACAAATCGATCCTAAAGACGACAAACGAACAGTGAAGATCAGATTGCAACTAGATGCCGAAATAAAATTAGAAATAATTAACTTTTTGAAAGCTAATTGTGATTGTTTCATGTGGTCTCATGCAGATATGCCGGGAATCAATCTAACCATTATTTCTCATTGTCTCAACGTCCTTGACCACAAACCCGTGTGACAAAAAAGAAGAAAGCTTAGGGTTGAACGAAACAACATTGTGAAAGACAAAGTCAGAAGACTACTCAAGATTAGGTTTATTCGTCCAGTACAGTACCCAGATTGGCTTACAAACATGGTGATCATCAAGAAGAAGAATGGAAAGTGGAGGATGTGCGTGAATTTTACAGATCTAAACAAAGCATGCCTGAAAGAGATTTACCCATCGCCTCACATCGATCGACTCGTCGATGCAACAGCCTATCACAAAGTCATGACCTTTCTGGATACAACCAGATTCTCCTGCACCTTGCGGACCAAGAGAAGACTACATTTATCACTGAGCAGGGGATTTTCTGTTTCAAAGTTATGCCCTTTGGTTTGAAGAACGCATAAGCTACTTATCAGAGGCTGGTCAACATGTTGTTTGAACATCAGATCGATAAGAACATGAAAGTTTACATTAATGACATGTTGGTCAAGTCTTTGTAGGCCCACCTCCATGTTCAACATCTATAAGAATGCTTCGACGTTCTCTGAAAGTCCAATATGAAGTTGAATCCAAAGAAGTACACCTTTGGGATGGCGAGCGGTATGTTCTTGGGTTACCTCGTGATGAAGTGTGGAATTTAAGCAAACCTAAACAAGATTAAAGCATTCAAATTAATGCCATCTCCAAGAAGCAAGCGTGAGATACAAAAGCTCATTGGATGAATCACGGCCTTGAGTACATTCATAGCACGATTGTCGAACAGATGCCTTTGGTTTTTCTAGTTGCTTAAGAAAAATACAAACTTCAAATGGAATGAATGATGCAAGGAAGCATTCTAGGAATCGAGAGATATTTAACACTCCACTGATCCTGTCAAAGCCTAAAGACAAAGAGCCATTCTATCTATACTTGGTGATTTCAAAAACTCTGGGGAGTTTGGCCCTAGTTCAAGAGGAGGATGTGATCCAAAAACCAATTTTCTTCGTAAGTCACACAATGTTAGATGCTAAAAAAAGGTACTCTATTATTGAAAAGCTTGCCCTTACACTCTCGTGTCTACTCGAAATCTTTGTCATTACTTTCAAGGCCATACTATTGTGGTATTGTCATCTTACTTGATTCGAGCTATCCTACACAAACTGGATGTCTCTGGAAGACTAACGAACTGGGTCGTTGAGTTGACAGAGTTTGACATCGAATACAGATCTCGAATGGCATTAAAAGCATATGTGCTCATAGACTTTGTCGCCGAATTGACGTATAAACTGGACGAGTGAGGATCGAAGCAATGGGTCGTGCAAGTCAATGAATCTAGCAATGAAAAGGGATCAGGAGTAGGAGTGCTATTGAAGTCACCAACTGGCAAGGAAATCGAGTAGAGTTTTTTACTAGGATTCAATGTCAAGAACAATAAAGCCAAATATAAAGCTATGCTTGCTGGTATAAGGCTTGCTGCCACATTGGGGGCTTCTGAACTAGTTGTAGAAAGCGACTCTGCTTTGATCGTTAACTAGATAAACGGAGACTATGAAGCCTGAGATGAGAAGATGCTTTTATACCTAAAGCTGGTTAGCAAGCTTAAGGCATACTTTGATCATTTCGAAGTGAAGCACATCTTACAAGAACAGAACTTTGGAGCTGATGCACTTGCTAATTTGGGATCTTCAATCGAAGTTAGTGAGAGGAGAATAATTCCTTTGGAACTGATTGACAATCCGAGCATTGAGTTGGCCGGGGAGACAAATTATATGGACCTAAGGGACGATTGAAGGATGCCATTGAATGTACATACATGACGGATGGTTAACTACAGACAAGCAGATAGCTAGGAAGATCAAAGTTCAAGCCACAAGATACTACTTGATCGACAAGAAGCTTTAGAGGCATTCTTTACAGGTCCTTATCTCTATTGCCTTCGGGAAGATGAGGTAGAGAAAGTCATCTGCGAAATACACAAAGGATTGTGTGGCAATCACTTAGGAGCAAGATCATTGTGTAATAAAGTTAAAAGGCAAGGATTCTATTGGCCAACAATGCAGAGCGATTGTGAAAACTTCGCTCAAAAATGTGATAGTTGCCAGAGACACATGCCTACCATTCACCAACCTGGTGAGGAACTCTCTTCGATTAGTTTGCCATACCCATTCATGAAGTATTCGATAGACGTGGTCAGACCGTTTCTGCCTTCTTCAAGGCAAGTTAAGTACCACTTCATCTTTACTGACTACTTCTCCAAATGGGTCGAAGCTGGAGCATTTAGGGACGTTAAGAGCAAGATGTTGAAAGATTCATTTAGAGGAACATTATTGATTGGTTAGGAGTGCCAAGGGAGATCGTCACCAATAATAGCCCCCAATTCATTTCCTCGTCCTTCAAGAAGTTCTGTCATGACTAGGACATTGTTCTAAGTTTCTACATGCCATGGTACCCGCAAGAAAATGGGCAAGCAAAAGCGATGAACAAGATGATTATGAAGAACTTGAAGAAGAAACTAGTAGCTAAAGGGCGTTGGGTCGAGGAGCTCCCCATGGTGCTTTGGGCCTACCAAACGACTCCGAGAAGGGCGACTGACGAATCTTCTTTTACTTCGTGTATGAAACAAAAGCTGTCATCCTTGCTGAGATAGTGGCTCTAGATCTTCAGGTTAATTGTTCACTCTTGAACGAAGCAAAGAATAACGAAATGCTGGAGGATGCATTGGATTTGATAGACGAGAAGAGGGATAATGCCTTCTATGGTCTTGGATGTTACCAGCAAGCAGCCGCTAGGTATTACAACTACAAAGTGAAAGTTAAAAGTCCCAAGAGGGCGAACTTGTACTCCAAAAAGTTTTTCAAAATACAAAAGAAGCTTACGTTAGAAAATTGACAGCTAATTGGGAAGGTCCTTATCGAGTTTGGTATGCCATTCGAGACGGGGCATACAAGTTGGAGAAGCTAGATGGATCGATCATTAGCAAAAGCTGGAATGCGAATCATCTAAGGAAGTATTATGCGTAACACTTCCAAATTTCATTTTCTTTATTTTGACCTTTGTAATTGAACTACATTTGGCTTGATCCCTATACTTGGGTATGTAGGCAGCTCGTGAACTATAAACAAGTGCAATCACTTTATTAATTCAAATTTTCTTTCCCTAGGATCACTGTCAAGGAAGCTCTTGGGTCAACCTGTTGTAATTTCTAGCCATCTTATGGCTTAGGATCGACTTCAGAATTAATCAATTTGATTTGTATTTACTTGCATAGTGCCATTGCCATGGCTAAATCTGGGCTCAACTAGCTCGATTCGAACAATCTTACAACGCCATCTTTATGGCCAAGCTTCGCTCGACTAGCTCGATCTAAACAATCTTACAATGCCATCCAAACTTAGCTTTATAATGCTACCTTCATGGCCAAACTTCAGACCCAATCAATTCGTTCTGAATTCCTAAGAAGCCATCTTTATGTCTTAAGTTGAGACTCGATCATATCGATCCAACTTTAGATACATAACATCATAGTTAGCTAGCTTTTGGACTCTATTAATTCGATCCAAACCTGTCCTCATCGAACAAACTTATGTCATCATCAGGGCTTAATACCAATGTGGATCCGATCAACTCTCCCAAAGTTCGATCTCATATCGCAATTTTCATGGCTCAATCCAACACTGAATTCAATCAACTCTCTTAGAGTTCAATCTCACATCACTATCTCCATTGGCCATGCCAATACATGGCTCGATCGACTCTTTAAGAGTTTGATATGTGCCATCATAATGGCCTATTCAATCTACATTAATCCTTCTGGATCCACTTTAAAACTATCATAATGATTTTATCATTTCAAGGCATCTCTCTAGCACGCTAATCAATTTATCATGTATTAGCTTGATGACTTTTAATTTCTTTATTAAGATTGAACAAGTTCTTGATCGCCAATCACATACTATAAAGCATGAATAATCTGAGGCTTGATTGATGCAACGTGAAATTCGATTCTAAATTCGGTTTGAATATAAACCTACTCAATACAAATTAAACAAATAAAGGTACAGATTGTCCAAATATGAAGAAAAGAAAAAACAACGAAACCAATTACCCTACGTATCACCCCCTTCCGTAGTTTGAACGATTTTATCCCTGATGGATTTAACAGTGGGGGGCTTAGCGACTTCACCATCCGACGTTAGTATGCCGTTCCTTATCTTAGGAATAAAAGGTCCAATCCGGACATCTTCACGAACTGACTCACTTGCTTCAATAACCTAAATGTCAGAGTCATCTGGGCATAGCTGCTTACTCAGTTCCTTAATCTCTTCATTGATCATTAACCAGATAAATGGAGACTATGAAGCCCAAGATGAGAAGATGCTTTTATACCTGAAGCTAGTTAGCAAGCTTAAGGCACAATTTGATCATTTTGAAGTGAAGCACATCCCGCTAGAATAGAACTCTATAGCTGATGCACTTGCTAATTTGGGATCTTCTGTCGAAGTCAGTGAGAGGAAAATAATTCCCTTGGAACCGATTGACAATCCGAGCATTGAGTTGGCCGAGGAGATGAATTATTTGGATCTAAGGAATGATTGGAGGACACCCATTAAGATGTATATACATGACGGATGGTTACTCGAACACAAGCAGATAGCTAAAAATATCAAAGTTCAAGCCGCAAGATACTACTTGATCAATGAGAAGCTCTAAAGCGTTCTTTTACAGGTCCTTATCTTCGTTGCCTTGGGGAAGATGAAGTAGAGAAAGTCATCCATGAAATACATGAAGGATCATGTGGTAATCACTCAGGAGGAAGATCATTGTGTAATAAAGTTAAAAGGCAAGGATTCTATTGGCCAACAATATAGAGCGATTGTGAAAAATTGTTCAAAAAGGTGATAGTTGTCAGAGACACACGCCTACCATTCACCAACCTGGTGAGGAACTCTCTTCGCTTAGTTTGCCGTACCCATTCATAAAGTATTCGATGGATGTAGTCGGACAGTTTCCTCCTACTCCTGGGCAAGTTAAGTACCTCCTCGTCCTTACGGACTATTTCTCCAAATGGGTGGAAGTCAAAGCATTTGCGGACGTTACAGAGCAAGATGTCAAAAGATTCATTTAGAGGAATATTATTTGTTGGTTCAGAGTGCCAAGGGAGATTGTCACCAATAACGACCCCCAATTCATTTCCTCGTCCTTCAAGAAGTTTTATCACGATTAGGACATTGTTCTAAGTTTCTCCACACCAAGGTACCCATAAGGAAATGAGCAAGCAAAAGTGACAAACAAGATTATTGTGAAGAATTCGAAGAAGAATCTGGAAGTTAGGAAAAGGTGTTGGGTCAAGGAGCTCCCCATGGTGCTTTGGGCCTACATGATGACTCCAAGAAGGGCGATTGATGAATCTTTTTTTACTCTCGTGTAAGGAACAAAAGCCGTCATCCCTATTGAGATAGTCGCTCGAGATCTTCGGGTCGATTACTCACTCTTGAACGAAGCAAAGAATGACAAAATGCTGCAGGATGCATTGGATCTGATAGATGAGAAGAGAATGACAAAATCCTACAGGATGCATTGGATCTGATAGATGAGAAAAGGGATAACGCCTTCTATAGCCTTGGATGTTACCAGTAAGTAGCCACCAGGTATTACAACTAGAGAGTGAAAGTTAGAAAGTCCCAAGAGGGCGAACTCATACTCCAAAAGGTTTTTTAGAATACAAAAGAAGCTTATGTTGGAAAATTGGTAGCTAACTTGGAAGGTCCTCATCGAGTTTGGTCTGTCATTCGAGACGGGATATACAAGTTGGAGAAGCTAGACAGATCAATCATTAGCAAAAGCTGGAACACGAATCATCTAAATAGGAATTATATGTAACACTCCCAATTCATTTTCTTTATTTTGACATGTGTAATTGAACTACATTTGGCTTGAACCTACACATGGTTATGTAGGTAGCTCGTGAACTATAAACGAGTGTAGCCGCTTTATTAATTCAAATTTTCTTTCCCTAGGATCACTGTCAAGGAAGCTTTTGAGTCAACCTATTCTAATTTCTTGCCATCTTCATGGCTTAGCATCAACTTCGGAATCGATCAATTTGATTTGTATTTACTAGCATAATGCCATTGCCATGGCTAAATTCGAACTCGACCAGCTCAATCCAAACAATCTTACAATGCCATCTTCGTGGCCACGCTTCAAACTCGACCAGCTCGATCCGAACAATCTTACAATGCCATCTTCATGGCCAAGTCTCGGACTCAACCAGTTTGATCGGGACTCAGCTTTATAATGTTGCCTTCATGGCCAAACTTTGGACCTGATCAATTCATTCTGAATTCCTAAGCAGCCATCTTCATGGCTTAAGTTGAGACTCGATAAAATCGATCTAACTTTAGATACATGACATCATAATTAGCCAGCTTTTGGACTAGATTGATTCGATCCAAACCCGTCCTCATTGAACAAACTTACTTAACACCAATGTGGATTCGATCAACTCTCCCATAGTTCGATCTCGTATCACCGTCTTCATGGCTCAATCCAACACTGAATTTGATCAACTCTTTTAGAGTTCGATCTCACATCGCTATCTCCATTATCGATGCCAATACATGGCTTGTCGACTCTTTAAGAGTTTGATATATGCCATTATAATGGATCATTCGATCTACATTGATCCTTTTGGATCCACTTTAAAACTGTCGTAATGATTTTATCATTTCATGGCTTCTCTCCAGCACGCTAATCATTTTGTCACTTATTAGCTTAATGACTTTTAATTTCTTTATTGAGATTGAACAAGTTCTTGATTGCCAATCACATACTATAAAGCAAGAATAATCTGAGGCTTAATTGATGCGAAGTGAAATTTGATTCTAAATTCGGTTCAAATATAAACTTGTTTGATACAAATTGAACAAATAAAGGTACAGATTGTCCAAATATGATGAAAAGAAAAAACAACGAAACCAATTGCCCTACATATCACCCTCTTTTGTGGTTTGAATGATTTTATCCTCAGTAGATTCGACAGTGGGGAGCTCAATGACTTCACCACCCGACGTCAATTCGTCATTCCTAGTCTCAGGAATAGAAGGTCCAATTAGGACATCTTCATGAATTGATTCACTTGCTTCGACAACCTGAATTTCAGAGTCAACCGGGGATAGCAGCTCCCTCAATTCCTTAATCTCCTCATCGATAGTCTTGGTGCTAAGTTTGCCCAACTTGAACTCCATTAAAGCTTTGAGTCGTGCCTTAAAGGAGGAAGGGCCGTGGACTTCGAGCAACTACTCCGTGATATCCTCTATGTCTCTATCCTTACTTTCTATTGTTTTCTTTAGGTCAGTGATCTTTTCCTCAGCTATACGAAGGCTGGTGCCCAAGTTCAGCACCCTCTCGTTTAACCTAGTAAGAGCTCCAACCACTTCATCAAGTTCTCTATTCTTGTCGTCCCTTTTGGACTTGGCCTTCCTGAGTTTTTCTTCGAGCTCTTTGTTTTTCAGTTGCTTCTGCTTATACTTGTGAGCAGCTTTGTTTGCAAAGATATTGTGGAGCAAGATGGCCTGTATGACAAAAAAGTTTAGTATGAATTGACTTAAATGAACTCAGACCATATGAAAATGATTTTACGATTTACCTATCCCATAGCTGCAGCCGATTCAATATACAACCAAGAAAATGGCTTCCCAGCTAGAAGCTCTTTGTCCTTGTTGAAGTAAAAATTTACAGCTGCTCTTGTCACCACCTTCTTATCTTGGGTGATGCTGACATCCTCTGGGACATCAAGGGTTTTGTCAGGAACCCTTGCTTCGACATCTTTGGCTAGAGCAAAAAGCTCCATCCCTTTCTTTTTCTTCGATGTTGGGGGCTGTATGTCAAAAGGAGGAGGTAGAGGAAGATTAGACGAATCGATTGGAGGGGCAGCCTCATTCTAGACCGAAGGCTTGCCAATGTCAATCCTCTTTTTCTTTGCTGCTTTATCCATAGCTTTCTTCCTCCTCATCTCACCAATTGAAGGTAGTGTTACCATCATGGCTGATAATGCGGCTTCTACAAGAAGAACATCTTCGTTAGATAGAGGAGTAATATATTCGAATGGACCATACAACCGTTGAAGTGCACCGCTGCATACAAAAACCCAATCGACTCATTTTGGAAATCGAATAGGAATACTTGTTGGGATTTCTTTAAAGCACTTCTAAATTGACGACTTCCTGAGTCGATCGGGTTACAAAATTTCAGCCTAAGTCCATGCCTTCAATGCAAGCAAAGTATCTAACCTTGCTTGAAGCCTCTCGCCAATGGGGACTAGATGATTCAGCTCATAATCTACAAAGAAAGATAGCGTTTAAGATTAGTTGGGATTACTGCTTGAAGTAAATTCAAGTATCGATGCTTACCATTGTGACCAAAAGCAAATGGAAAGGGGAATCGAGTAGTAAGTTCAAAAGAATCGTGGTTTATCGACATGAAGAAGTATCTCTTTTCCCAATATCTATTTGCTTTAATGAATTCTATGATGATTTGCCTCGACTACTGATATACAAAATAGAAGTGACCTATACTTTTGTTGTTTGGTTTTAAATAGTAGCATTGGAGAAAGTTGTATATGTCGAAATCAATGCCGACATCCTCTATTAATACCACAAGAGCAATAAGTTGTCAAACCCCATTCGACATGAGTTGAGTCATAGAGACATCAAAGTGGATGATGATCTCTATCATAAACTCTGGAATTGGCAGTCGAAGACTGAGCTTGAACCATTTGGTGTATACACAAAACTAGTTGTCGTTTTGTGTATCTGCTCATTCCTTCGGATAAGGCAAACGCATTTTGATTGAGGATGGGATTCCATACTTTGACCTAATCATTGGCAAATCCCCTTCAATCAGGACAGACTTCGGATTCTTCGTAAAAAGGATACTCCTTTAGTGGGAGAAAAATACTTCCTTTTTTTGAGCGATTCGATTTGATCGACTCTTTTTGAGGGACCCGCTGGCTGGTTTCACTCTTCCCTGGGTTTGCTGCCTCTCGGCTAATTCCAGTGCCACCAACTCTAGAACTTGATTTGATTACGGGCTATTGATGAATCATTTCGTTAACTTCTCTTTCGTCGCTGCTCGACCAGGGGTCCTCCCTACTACTTGTGCTCAAGTCAATGGAGATTGCTTTTGACATTTTTACAAAAATAAGTATCTCAAAGGAGATCTAGGGCTTTGAAGATCTAAGGTCTAGAGGATCCTAGAATCTGAAGAATCTTAAGAGTTTGTAAAGTTCTAAACTTGCGATAGCCAAACAGGCCACAGAATCACAGATTTTCTTAGAAAAGGCTATGGAAATGGTATCAAAATTGAAAGAGAAATAAGGTTATGGAAAAAATTGCAAGAAAAATCTTGCCTAGGAATCTCTAGAAAACTTTGAGAAAATGAAAGAAAATTGCCTTAAGTTCGAAGAGAAAGAAGCAAAATGAAGAGGAGAGAGAAACAGTATGTTATATACAACCTAGAGAAGTTTAATCGATGGCTAAGATCAATTCAAAACCATCTGATCCAAGGGCTAGGGTTTCACATCTTTTCGAAAGCAATGGAGCTGCATAAGTTAGGAGTCATGTTCATGATCCATTAAGCCATTCAAGTGGTCCAATCACAAGATTTAAGGCCAAGTGTTTCAAGAAAGCGTTGAACAGGCTCATTCAACAAGTTTGCAATGTGTCACATACATGGAGTCCCAGCATAGGCCTAAATCAGTCTCAAGAGAGCCTAGTCACTATGATTAAGGTTCTAGAAGATTCACATTGATGATGGTGCACGATTCCAATAAATTGTGGGCTAAGTTGTCAGATTTGTAATTTCAGAAAACTTTCCTATTTTGGATCAACACATGGGCACCATTTCATTAAGTTCAAGCCTTGTCATCAATTTATTTTCTGACATAATTTTCATTTTTTCTTAGTTGTCAAATTTGGTTTTGTTAGGCATGAAACAAACCTAGATACTTTCCTTCTTCTAGAATAGGTTAGGTGCATTTTAAGGGATAAAATGAGCTATTTTCCTTTTCTGTTTTTTTTTGTGGGATTACAGCTAGCAAAGTTAGATTTTAGGGCTTAATTTCACATGGGAAAAACACCAATTAAGGGATTTCCAAGTCAGCATTCGCTTAGGGGGGTTTGGGGCTAAAAATCATTTCCCATATATTTGTACTTTGTTATTTTAAAAAAAGGAAATAAAAATTATCATTCACGAATTTGGTGAGGTTTTCTTGTGTTCTTCTTATTTTCTTAAGAAGACTCTTCAAACTTATCAAGATTGAACTGGTGGCATTCAAAAAACTGACTTATCATCTAGAGTTTTAAGAGATCTTGTAATTTTAGGTGTGGCATCTTCCTATCCCGTGGTTCTTGATTCGTGTCTTACTAGATTACAGGTCAAGGCTTAACAAATGTGTGTCTTAAGGGATTAGGGGTTCGATTCTAGATTTGGTGTTAGGTCTGGTTGCGTTAGTCGATGGGGTTCATATCATAGGGTTTCGCGTCTTTTTGAATTCCCACTCAAACCGAGGCTGTGTCCTTTCGAATCAAATGCATACATTAGCATTGCAGAGATATTTTGGAGCCTCCAATTGCGTTGTGACATATGTTATAGGTAGTTGAGTATCGTGATTTCCTGAAGAAGGGTAATGATTCAAGTACGGACACAAAATCTCTATTAAGGTGATGTGCCGTTGGACTGAAGTTTGACCTCTAATTACTCCTGTAGTCGATTACATTGACTAAGGAGTGGGGGCCTAACTGTTGGGGTACAATTTGGTCAGGCCTAAATTGTCAACAGACTCAGACGGCCTACAGTGGTAAAACAGGTTGAATAGATCAAATTGAGTTAATCGACATAAAAGTGCAAATCAAATTCATTTTGTTCGATCAGCTCGATCTTGCATGCATCCATGTTGCATCGGTTGGAGGTAAATCAGATTCCTCTTTAAGTGTTCGACCGGATCAATTGCCACGAGTTAATAGTTATCAATACGAACTGCTAGTTACTAACACGTCTGACCATTAACTGGAACGTGGGGAAAGCACGATTCTTGTAGCATATTATGGGTTGCCACGTGTCCCACTATTCTGGTTACTTACAATGCATCACTTCACTCTATCCGACACTCATCCCAACTTTATATAAAGTGATAACTTCTTTATTGTGGGAGATACAAAGATACAATATACAGAAACTTTGCTGAAATCACTTCTTATCCTCTTTCTTTTGTAATCTGTACTCAAAATTCATATTCTAGTGAAATATAGTGGATGTAGCTCTTATAACAGAGTGAACCACTATAAATTCTACATGTGGCATACTTATTTTTATAGCATTATTTTATTTTGTCCATTGCAATTTGATCTTGCACATTCACTTAAGAGCTAATAGGTCCAATTAACGATGATTTGAGGGCCCAAGCCCCTTGAACAAAATATAAATGATCCAAATTAACGTCTTCATATTTGATTGTAGATTCACCATCTGTAGTGGTTTAGAACTTTATGGTTTGAATTGTGTGGTCTAAACTGTATAGTTTAAATAGTGGTTTTGAACTAATGTTTGGAAAGTAAAAGTTTAAAATGAGAATAAAACATTACATTAAGTTTAAAACAAGAACCGGTGTTTGAAAAATTATAGTTTATGAAAAAAAAACAAAAATGAAAATGTTTTTTTATTATAGAAAATGGCTCAAACTAGGTGAACTTAAGGAGGGGGTGGGTGGTAAAGTTTGGATTTTTAGGATGTTGACTGTTTTAAAACCGCCTCCATCGTTTGAATAGACCTTAGTTATTACTTCATATATCACTAGTTTGAATCGCCTTTATGGTTTGAATTGCCTTAAACGGTTTTGAACCTATGTACCAAACGACCTATTAGAGTATTTGACAACCACATTGAAGCATATTAGAGCATTATATAATACCTCACTTTTCTTTTACAATGTAGTGTATATGAGTCTTATACATTATTCGTTCAAACTAATGGTTTGAACCAATATTTTACACTATAGTTTAATCTATTTTTAAACCTTGGCAAAGGACCTAAATGCAAGACAAAGGACTAGAGCATAAAAATTCCTTTTCTTTTCCTCTCCTTTACCCAATATATTTAATCTTTAGCATACATATAAAGTGAGAATAAATTTTATATTGCGGTAACACCCCAAAATGTTTTTTTTCTTAAACGGCGGGCATATATAGTATAGAAAGGTTATTGTATTCACAGGAAGATGAACATTTGTACTTCAGCAAATTGTTAAAAATAAACAGTCAAAAAGGCAAGCGGTTTTTCAAAGCAAACTTTAAAAGAAATAAATATTTTTGTGATTTTTTTAATTCAAAATTTAAAGCATAAAATTAAAGTGGTGAAGCTTTGAGAATCCCTTGTATGTTTTGCAACTGATATGAAATTTTAACTCTAATAAATAATTATCTAAAATATTTGATTTATTACATCTTTTCTCATTAATTACAAGCACATTTTACTAATTTTATAAGTCAACCGAGAGCGATAATATGGCAAGCCATAATGTAGTAAAAATTTTCCTATAAAAACTAGCAAAATAATCATTGGTGCACTAATTATGAAAACTATAACCACTGTCACTTAATTATAGTTAACATAATTTTAAGATAGAAAAGAGAATAATAAATCAAAATTAATATATTTAAGTGGAATAAATTTTTACATTAATTCCGGTAGCACTTCGTCATAAGAAATATCTAGAATCAACAATATAACAAGTCATACTGTAGTAAAAAACATTCCATAAAATTAAGCATTGTTTCATTGTTATCAATATTAATTATGCAACACAATTAAATTACATAAGGAAAGCATGACTAACTTTATGTAAAACTTGGCAACATAACAACACTAACAACAATTATTAAAATCTTGAAAATATAATTTATTCCATAAAAATATAAGCATTACAAAACAGATATACAGTTAAAAGCCTTACCAGAGTACTATGCATACACAATTATCTCTCTGCCTCACCAGACTCTTTACACTAATTTAAACATTATTTTATTATTTTTACCAAAAAGGAATACTGTTGAGTCTAACTCAGCAGAAACGAAAAGAAAGAGAAAGAGGGAGAAGGGCCAAAGGCCCATTTAGGGGGTGTTGAGGGGGGAGAAATCTCCCCTTATTTATAGTGTAAAAATTTACACTATTTACTTTTTTTATTACTAATTTATTCATATTTTATTAATATTTAATTTTTTATTTTTTTATTTTTTTCTAATTCAGCCACCTCCCCCTGTATGTACTTCACGAGAATCATGTGATGTGATTTTAAATTTTTTTTTCTTCTTTCACACTGAAACGCGTTATTTACTATGCATTTATTACTTTGTAATCATATGCTTCGTAGTGACTGGCAGCATGAAACAAGTGCAATCTGGACCATTAATTTTGCGATCCAACGACTCCTAGACAAGCGCAAAAATAGGCCCAGGTGGGACTAGTGGGACCAAGATTGAAAGCCATTCGATCAATTTTGGTAATCAGATCTAACGGATGGAAGGACGAAGGCACATGAACATGACTGCCTGCGATTGGACAGCTTTGAGATTCTCTCCTACAGCGTGTAACGTTTGTCGGTGCATGTAGTACATGCGCCATTCGCAATTTGACACGTGGAAAACACTACTAAGACTCAGTTGATGCAACGGCTAACGCAATGACATATGTCCCTTCCTCAGACGGTCACGATCATTTTGGCAGCTCATCGAAGGGCCAGAATCTTGCCACATGTCCTTCATATCCAAATTCAAATTTTTAATTGTTTTGCTGCATTTGATGTCTAATTTTGTCCGTCTTAATGCCGTTTTGCTCTGTTTTTCCTCCAGATTCCAAATCTAAAATTCATAAACATACTAAAATTAATTATTTTTACAAACATAATATTTACAAAAATTATTAAAAATATTTATTTAACAATAAAACACACAAAAATTACTAAAAATAGATAAAAACTTTTAAAATTAGTAAACCTTAACAGATATGCTATTTAAGACTCGAGATTATATTTAGAAATTACTAGACACATATTAAAACATATTTATAGACTCAAAACTTATTTACAAATATTTTATAACTCAAAATAAAATCACACAACGTAAATTTTATGGTTTTAATTATTTACAAACTAGACATATATTTAATATGCTGAAACGACTCTAAAAATTACTAAAAATATTATTAAACATAAAAATACATTAAAAATATATTTTTAAACACATTTTCACACGAAGATACTATTAGCGATGTGGCCTAGGCCAATTATGTAATGACCACATATTGATTTCATTACATTTGTATTTTATTAATAAAGGGGCATTTTAATTATTGTTTTTTATTCTAATTATATGAATAGTTAATTCTACCTAAGGTCATCAGGTATGTGACTTGATAGTAAAACTCTTAGGTGAAAATTGAATTATATTCTAAATTATCCCTAGTCGGTCATTATTATTAGGATAATAATGAATGAAGACTAGTATGAAGTTTGACTGATGATTATGTTTTACTGATCATGTGTATGAGATACTAAGTCAACTCATAGATACATATTTAAGAAATGATGTATTGGATTGACCCGCTATGAGAATACTGCATAGATAATTGTCATAAGTGATTATCATCACAATAGTATTATCCTAGTTCTCTTACCTAAAATCACTATGGTTTCCTACATGACAAGTTCTATATTTTGACACAATATAATATTATCTTTAACAGGATGATGGAATAGATTGTTGTTGGATATAGAGTGAATCATGTGAGGAATATGAGTGATTAAGAAGGAATTTGTCCCTCATTTATTATGAGAAAGATGTCTATGGGCCCCTCGATAAGTTAGACTGAAGAAAAATGTATGGCCATACTGGAATGAATTGATAAGGGTTATCAATATAAGTCTACTTAAGATCGAGAAATAATATGATTGAATAGTATAAGGATGACATAAACCATGCCTTATTTTCAATCAAGGTATCTAGAGACAAAAGGACTTTAATACTTATTGTGGATTAGGTTATGTCAGATTATTGACATTCGCGTAACATGGCTAATCATAATGTCTTGCTAGAGGCCACTTATGATTTGTGGGCCAAAGACAGAATTTTGAGCCCACTACCAACGTTATGTAAACCTACAGGGTCGCACACTTAGAACAGACCAAGAACAAATTTTGGGTTAACTGTTTCTAAGTTCGAAGAACCTGATGTTGGAAAAATAATACGCAGCAGAATTTTAAAAATTTTAAATCAAAGTATTTTCTAAAACACAAGTTTGACATGCTATATGTATAAATTAACCTGATCTTACTGACCTTGTATTCGTCGAAAAGCTCCCGAAATCTGTGTAGAGAAGTAACGTTCCAGAATAGCCTTAACCAACTGGTCTTCTTTGCTATTCTCTATCCACGATCAGAGTGAGTGTGGGCTCACACGTACAGCTCTTCCTCAAGGTGACTCTCCTTCCAACCAATTGAGAGAACCCAAAGCTAGTGTTCGTGATTTGTAAAC
>CAMOHE010051080.1:612-27132 GCA_946598075.1 Artocarpus hirsutus
ACCTACAAAAGTAAGGTTAAGTAAGCTTATTGAGGTAAGTACATTCTCACCTGCAACATGATGAGTTTAAAGTTTGAAATCTATATTCATGATGGTTTTATGATGATTTCTCATGACGATTATACATGAAATATTATTACGGAAGTTTTAAGGTATGAAAGTTTATGCATGTTTTGATGATAACGTTTTCCAAAGCATGAAAGTATAAGTATGTATATATGTATCACCTAAATAAGTGTTGCACACCCAATGATATGTTATGTTCTGATATGATAAGTTATGATGTCATGTTTGGTTTGGGATTAGCTACCCCTCTCCTTTCATGACGGCGCGCCGATGATGATGATGTTATGGTGCAACACTTGGGCCCTTAAGATAAAATGAATAAAGTTTTAATATGATTGATGTAATGAAAGATATGTTCCTATGAAAATGTGCCTAGTGCACTATTATGATGATGATAATGATGAAGTTGATGGTGTTCATGAAATGTTTTTAAGTTGTGAGAATTACAATGTACTTACTAAGCATTAGCTTATTCAAAGTTTTACATCATGTTGCAGATAAGGGTAAGAAAGTTTTAGAGTAGACGGAGGACACTGACAGGCGTGTGAGCTCAGGAAGATGGTTTGCAAATGGAAGAACGCCAAGGAAAGATATTTTAAATGAAATGAGTCATGATTTTTGATTCCGAGTATGTTTATAATTTTTGAATTTTAAGGATATGTTTTAAAATTTTAAGAATGTTTGTTTGATGTATTTTTATTTATTTTTTTATAAATTTTCTTCCGCATTTGAAGCTTTAAAACTTGTTTTAAAACAATTTTTTTTTACAGTTCGGCCTGCTGACTACTACTGGTCGAACAACCGAAGAATTTTAATCGGCCTGTCGATCTTATTAACTTTAAAAACCCTATTTTGTAAAGCCTCGGGTGGCCTGTCGATGGATGACCTTTGGCCTACCGAAGTTACAAGTTCGGCCTGCCGAAATGTGTTCAAGGAATTTTATTTTTGTTTTCAAAGGTTAATTTAATTTTCAATGATATTAGCAAACTATTTACAGCACGTTTATGGAAAAGCGAATTGTTATAATTAAGTAATTTAGAATTTTTTTGTAAATTGTATAAAAATACAAATATATATATATGTATGTACGGATCTTGGGAATGCTTTTTCAAACTATGATTATAAATATAAATTCAAATACATAATAGTTTTGCTACAATTAATGGTTTAATAAATGAATATAACGACATCTGTGACGTCCGAAAAAAGGGGCGTTACATCATGCTAGGAAGAAGCATATACAGTTGCGTTATCACTTTACCAGATCTGCCTTGGAGGATGGAGTGTTAAAGCTTGAGAAAATTCTTGGGAGTCAAAATCTAGCAGATATGCTTTCTAAAGCTGTTTCGATCAAGAAACTGAAGTTGTGCATAACTTTAGTTTGAATTCTTTATGAGGCGTGAAAAGTTTGTTTCCATTGTAGTTGGAGACATGGTGATTGATTAGTCTCCAAGTGGAAGATTATTGCAAATATGGAGCCAAATCAACCAGTAAAAAAGAAGAGAAAAAAAAGGGGGGGCAGAGCCCCAACACTGCAGCGCCAAATGTAGGCGCTGTGGCATCACCCCAACTAGCGCCGCAGTGCTTGTAACAAGCGCTGCGGCGCCAAGAATCTATTTTTGCACGAATTCTTAGAGAAGAAGTTAGGGTTCTAATGGAAATTTATGTGTGGGTGCTAGGGTTTCCCAACTGTAATAGATTTTTTTCTTTTTCTTTAGGGTATAAATAGAAATAAGAAGGCTAAGGCTTATTAAAAGTGAGCAACTCATATTTTGTGAGATAGGCATATTTTGAGCGTGAGGCTATTAGGGTGTGTGAGAAAGCTAAGAGAGATTTGGGAAATACAAAATTGCGAGTGTGAGATGAAATTTCTCTTGTAATCCGTATTCATCTCCTTCATCATAGTGAAATCTATATTGGCAGAAACATGACGTAGTCTCAAATTTAGACGAACCTGTATAAAAGTTCAGTGTTCTTTTCTTCTTTTCTTTTCTGTAATTATTTGTTCTTGGTGTTTTTAGAATTAGAAGACGCCCAATTCCCCAACACAAACACCTTTCGAACCCTCGAACGAATCTTCATATTGCTTCAAATTTTCTTCAGACTAAATTTTGACGAATTTCCTAATTGGGTAAGAAAAAAAATTCTGCCAAAAAGGTGGAGTTATATAGTCCTTATATCTTTATCAAGTTGTGTTTAGCTATAATTTTGTTTTTTACTTTATTATGATTTTTCTAAAATTTGAGCATTACAACTCTAAGATTTTGTTTTTCATAGACTTTTGCCGATTTCTCCTCAAGTTAATATTCGTCTCTTCTTTTTTTCTTGTGTAGAACCTTAAATTTTGTTTTTTTTTTCAAAAATATTCAAAGTATCACGTCTGTTTTATTCACGTTTGCACTTCTTATTATCCAAATGTCAAGGACATCACATATGTTAATAAAATAGAATCAAAACACCCCCTAACATTTTTGTTTTTTTTTTTTTAAAATACCAAATGTTAAATACATTTTAAAACATTAATAAAGTAAAATATTAAATAAAAAAAATTTAAAAAATTAAAATCTCTCAAGACACTTGAAGTATTTGTTTGATTAAAATATGCATTTGAATAGTTTTAAAATATTTTTATTTATTTTTTATTTAAATCATATCCAAAATAATATTCAACATTGACTAGAAAGCGTAATTTAAGTATTTTAAAAATTTATATGGCTTTAGAAGATATTTTGAGTCTGATTATATAAGTACGTAAGGC
The DNA here is from genome assembly GCA_946598075.1 of Artocarpus hirsutus. Taxonomy (NCBI): domain Eukaryota; kingdom Viridiplantae; phylum Streptophyta; class Magnoliopsida; order Rosales; family Moraceae; genus Artocarpus; species Artocarpus hirsutus. Next base: position 3,437 of record CAMOHE010051080.1, read on the forward strand.
ATTCTGTGCATTTGTATAATAAAAGAGACAAAAATGATTTTTAGATAAAATATAGAGGTATTTTGACTTTTTTTTCCTTTTCAATATTATACTTTCCCTATATATGGTGGAACCAGCTCATGTAGGCCCTCTGTGATAAGTATGTGATTTATTATCTTCAGCAAAGTTATGATGGAAATCGGCTCATGCATTTAGAATATGTCAAATCTGAACATATCATGCACTTATTTGCAAGGGACAGAGCTACTAATATAGCTCTTGCTCCTAGGAGACGTTGGAGTAAAGCAAATTGCTAGAGCAAGTAAAGAAAAGTATTCGTTTAAGGGAGACGTATTGGCTTCCACTTCTGTCTTCAACCTGCTAAAACCGGCCATTATAACGTACAGTCACGTGTATGGTTCAATGGTGTTCATTAATCAGAATGACCGGCTAGCTTGTTTACAGATTTATCAACAATCAATAGTTCACTGTATATTTTGCCTAAAAAATTCATTGTAAATTTGTAATAATGTAGCGAGGATCTAAAATATTCATCAACACTCAACTGGTGTTTTACATTCTTGACCGTTGGTTATATAGTCTGGATTCGAATGTATGAGTTGCATACACCGTTGGTTATAGTCCGGGTCATCTCCTTTTTTAGATTTTTCACACTGAACTTTTTCACAAGAGAGTTTTAACTAAGGAAAACATTAATAGGCTGCGTGGCATATGTAACTATATAAAACTCTTAATATTTACGATAAAAACAAAAAACTTTTACATACTTCAACAGTTGTAACTATTTTTTTAAACATTTTATAAGGGACTCTACCTTTCCCAAAACACAAAAAAGGGCCTCAGCCATCTATGAGACCTAGCTCACCTATGTATATTTTTTAATATCATAAACATAAAGATTTTATTATATTTGTTAATAAATCAAAATATTTTTTATTATCTATCTAAACACAAATTTTAATTTTATATCTTATTTAACTAAACACTTTAAATATATATATTTAAGTATCAATATAAATAATAATTCAAATCTCTACTACTTAAATCAAAATAATTCAAACTAATTTACTAAAGAGACCCATACTAAATGCTCTTTAAACTAAACACCTTTCTTAATCACCTTTCTTAATCAATCTCTCACGTCATGACAGTAAATCCCTTCATTTTCAAAGGTCAAAAAAAGAAAAAAGCTGTTTTGCCCAGCGAGTTCTGCAGTTCTTGAGGATCATTATCTAATGTCATTTAATGATGGTTTTGTTGCTTTCCAGTATTATTCCATGAAGGGTTGTTTCACATTATATATATATATTTAAATAATATGACGATATCGGATAAATAATTTAAATTTTATAAATATTAACAATTTAGATTTTTTTTTATATAGTTAGTTTTTTATTAACTAGTTTTTTTTCTTTTCAAATATTTAAAATATAAACTTACTCAGTTTAAAATTATTGTTGTAAGTACTATAAATATCTAACTTATTCAATGAAAAGTTATACCATATTTTCTTGTCTCTATTATTATCTATATAATATCCATAGATATTAACATACTGTTAAATCATGTTAAATCTTTTTCTTCTCTTTTATATTTTATTTTTTTATTTAATTTTTTATATGGTATCAAAACAACACCTTCTTAGGAATGTATTCTCTATATTTAGGACAGTATCCTCCTAGGACTGTCAATCTCTCTTATTTTCTTATTCATTAAAATTTTTTCTCTTTTTTCTCTAATTTCTCATTTTCAGCCCCCAGCCCCCGCCCCCCCGAACCAAAAAAAAAAAAAAAAAAAACAAACAAACAAAGGCAAAAAAATAAAATAAGGCAAGAAAAAAAAAAGAGAGAAAAGAAGAAGCTTTCTGTACTTTTTTTTTCTTCTCTCTTCTTCTTACCCTCGGATTTCTCTTCTCTCTTTTTCTTGTAAGTTCCCGCTATAGCTGCCCAATAATTGCCGCCGTGTCACACACATTGCTGCGTACAGCCGCCGCTTTATCACAAATGTTGCCGTCATACAGCCTTTGCTGCCTAACAGCTACCGTCGCCTAATTGCCACTGCCGCCATTGCATAACAGCCGCTGCCATCACCTCTTCTAAGTCCATCACCACATCTCGTCGTTGCTGAACATCTCAAAAAAAAAATTTCATTGAAGGGTTTCCTCCACTTGCCACCATCTTGGCTTCGCTCACTCCCTCTCTTATAACTTAATCTACCGCTTGAAAAAAGATTATACTCTCTTTATAGAGCTCCATCTTGAGGAGCATAATGAAGATACTAATTAAATAATATTAAATAATTTAAATTTTATAAATACTAAAAATTTAGATTCTGCTTTCTTTTTATTATTTAATTAGTTTTTTATTATCTAGCTTCTTCTATTTTTAAATATTTGAATTATAAACTTGTTTAGTCTAAGATTGCTTCTTGTAAACCCTATAAACACTTAGGTTATTAAATGAAAAGCTATGCTATATTTTTCTTTTTATTATTCTTTATATAATATCGGAGATGTTGACATATTATTAAACCACGTTAAATCTTTTTTTATATATATTTTATTTTCTTATTTAATTTTTTATAATATATATATATTTATATATATAGAAACAAGAAACCTAACTGCATGTACAATACTTTTTCAATATAACACTACCGATATAAAAGATATGAAAAAATTCAATTACCTCTCTCTACAACGGTCGTATTACATGAATAAGTATTATGTTTTGTTTTCAATTTCTATATACTACACATGAGTTCAGCCTTTTGAAAGGTGAAAATTATATATGTATACCAAAGTTGGATTAGGATAAGGTAATTAGTATCCCTTGAATTACGATCAATCAATTATTTTACTGCCTAACCTTCAACAAGATATTATGACAGTTATCTATTACGGGTACTAACTAGACAACATATTAATTTTAAGATTAATTCTAACGTCTTATTCCATTTGAAAATTTGAAATTTATAATGTGTGTCAAAGTTTTGCAGTAAGAATGTAGTGCTATCAACTCTATAGGAATTCTTTTTCTTTCTTTTTCTTATTTCTCTGCAGCAAAGTAAGCACGATTTATTTATTTGCTATTATTGGCCTATCTTGATCCGTGTATTTCTTAATATCTTGTTGGTTGTTGGGAGGCAATACTCCTCAAATAGTCAATGGCATGCCTCTCCAGCTAAGAGAAGTAGTGAATTTCGAACGTTACTGTAGCATACTGTACTCTCTTTTTTTTCCCCCCTTTTGCTGAAAAGTTGTATATTGCTAAATGTTTCGTGACTTTAATGTTTCCGATATTAGAAGGTATCCTTTCGGCACCTCTAACAAGCATGCCCAGTTGTCCTTGCTGCCAAAAGTCTTTGTAATAATGAATTCATTGCTTATGACATTCTCGGCTATACGTACGTATGCTTTACAAAAGTCTCACGCTTGTGCTTCCAAAGACCTTCAACCATTGGTGAGAATGGAAGGAAAAGAAAAAAATGACAATTACATTTCCCTTTTAAAAAAATGAAGAAAATAAATTTAATGTAGTATTTGACAAAATCAATTCTAAACAAAATTTTTTATGGTTATAGTGTAAAGCTCTTATATGTTATAATTTTTAATTTTGACCAACTATACTTCTCAAACACTCCATTTTAAGTAATATAAAGCTAATATGAAACGGCTGATATATATCAAACTAATGTAATATTTCTATCGTCTTATTTATAGTTGAAATATGAAAGCTTCATTTTTATTCTTATTTTAAATTAGCTAAAAAGAATTTGAAGTCATTTTGTGTATCTGCATGTAATATCAATTCTGATGGAGGCGACAAAATGGATCCTATTCTTTAATCTAACAAATCCGGTCCAAGATCGCTGTAAAGGGTAAATTCAACAATTAAATTTGTTTAGGGCTATTGGCCTTCCACAGAAGTTAATTGGGTGAAAGTCAGTTGATTAGGCTCGAGTCAATTTGCAAAGAGAACATAAAATAAAGTGTAATAAAAATATATAGACATACATATTTATAGTGGTTCATCTTCATAAGTCTTGGGGTTTCACTATATAATTAAAAATAGTACAAGGTTCGAGGTAATAGAGAATGGAAGAGAGAGAAGGGGATTTAGAGAGAGAAAGTAGAGAGCGAGAGAGAATGTCTAGAGTACAAAGAAGTTTAACTCGTGGAATCAATCTCATATTTATAGGAGGCGAATTATGAGTCCTAATTGTGTGATTCTAGAGTTGATTTTGAGTTGACTATAGAAGGGTAACTTCCTTATTTGCTTCCAATTGACTTTCCCATTTGTTTGTTTTCTTATTTAGCTTGAGGTTGCTTCTTCATCAAAATTGACGTAATTTTTGCCTTATTTTAGGTCATGGTTGTTTTGGTCTTTCTAAGATCTCAAGATGATCATTTTCTAATTTATTCCATGTACAACTTGCTCGTCTCTAATTGATTATCGGCTCTAGTCGACTTTCCATTTCCAAACGATTTGGCTAGTAGACTTTGTCCAATCGATTCTTGTAGATGATCAAATGACATGTATATGGTGGAGATCGTGGTGTTCTTTTTACCCCCAATAGTAAGACCCCCACTCCTTAGTCGATGGGAATAGACTATAAGACTGACATGTTAACTCGTAAGCTTACTTGAGTTTTTAGGGTGGAATTGGGTCTTCTTTTAGTGTCCTTTGTTCTACGAGGAAAGCTCTGGAGCGGTTGAGTAAGTGTATCATCTGAAATGGCACCACTTAAGCGATTATACTCCATGTGGCGTTTCCTTCCTAGTGCGATCAAAAGCGATTAGCCATTGGAGATGATAAAAATTTGCTGCAATTAAGTCACTAGTTGCTTCGTTTAGCTGACTTGAAGTCAATTTTTTGCCACAATATTTTCAAAACATATCGTCGTAAATTCTTACACACATGCTGACGTGGCAACTGTTTTTTGCAACGATATTTTGGAACTTGTCATTGTTAATTTTTTTATTTTTATGATGACTATGTCATCGCAAATATCTTCCTTTTTTGTTTTTTTTTTTCAAATATTTTGTTTTAAATTTATTTTTGTTATGTTTATTTTGTTGATAATATGAATATTTTGTTAACTTGATAAATATGTTATTTTTGGGATTAATTTATGTTTTGCAAGTGAATTCTTTGAATTTAGTTAGAAATTTATAAGTATAATTTGTTGCTAATTTGATAAATATGTTAGTTTTGTGTTTGTTAGTTTTAGCTTTCTTTTACTATTTATCTAATTGGTCATTTTGTGTTTACTACATTGAGTAAATTTTGATTTAATTTTGTTGCAATGGATAAGAAATTGATGAATGCTAATAAAATGAGTGATGAATATGAGAAAGAGAATGAGGATTTTATGGCTTTTGCTAAGACTATTGTGAAAGGGAGCATGATTTCTTATCATTATGTTGACTGTGGAAACATTAGAAGGCAAACATATGATGATATTAGGTTTCATTTGTATCGAAATGTGATTAATTGGACTTTTCAAGTATGGATATGGCATGGTAAGAAAGCCCTGGCTTCATCATCGGTGGTGAGGTATAATATCCATGTTAGTAATGATATGAATGATGAGAATGATGACGGTAGTAACATGGTTGACATGATGAATGATATGGAAGAAGACTTTATGCACCAAACAGAGTTATTTGAGATGATGATAAAAGATGCAGAGATATCATTGCATAACAGGTATTTCAAATATACTAAAACTATCTAGTTCGAATATATTATAGAATTTGAAAGCAACGAGTGGGTGGTCCAATTCAAGTTTCATGAGACTTTTACAATTTTAACATGATGCATTTCTAGATAATAATAAAGTGTTCATAAGTATGTATAAGGCAAAGAAGATGTTGAGTACTCTAAGAATAGAATATGAGAAGGTACATGCTTGCCTGAATGATTGTGTGCTATACCGAAAATAGTGTGAAGACTTGGATGAATGTTCGTTGTGTAATGAGTCTCAATGGAAGAAAGCTAAGAAACCATCGGAGGAAAAAAAGGTGTACTGACTAAAGTGTTATGGTACTTTCTATTAGAATCATGCTTAAAACGATTGTTTCACAATACGAATCATACAAAGAATTTAACTTGGCACCTTGATAGTAATATCAATGCACCATAAAGGAAGACATTTAGTCAATGCACCATAAAGGAAGACATTTAGTGCGGAGAATCTAGATTTCAATGTAGAATCAATGAAGCTTCTTCTTCCTTTATCTGTAGATGAAATGAATTCTTATAGTAACTAAAACACCAAGCACAATACTTGGCCAGTCATTCTTGTCAACTATAAACTTCCACCAGGCTTGAGCATGAAGTGAAAGGTCTTGATGCTAACTTTGTTGGTCTTTGGATCTAATCAACCAAGAAATGACATTAATGTGTACTTGGCACTGTTGATCGATGAGTTGAGGAGATTGTAGGAAAATGGTATACAAATCCAAAATCCTTACCGCAAGGAAACCTTCACACTCCAAGTACTCTTAATGTGGACTATTAATGACTTTCTTGCATATGGAAACCTATCTGGGTCCTCAATCAAGGGTTCAATAGGTTGTCCTATGTGTGTCACAAATACATCTTCATTTTGTCTAAAGCATATTAAGAAGATAGTTTACGATGGCTATAGACAGTTTTTCCTATGAAATATCTATATCGTAGACAGAAGAAGGTATTTAATGGCAAGACTAAAGAAAGACAACCTCCAAGATCATTGACAGGCAAACAACTATTTGAGATCATGAGGAATATTAAAATAGTTTTTGAGAAGTCCAAATATAAGAAGAATGTGCCAGTGGGAGAAGGACTATGGGAGAAGAAGTCAATTTTCTTTCAACTTCCATGCTAGAGTGCTCTTTCATTCATTATTGTTTATATGTCATACACATTGAGAAGATCATTTGGGAATCAATAGTTGGTACATTGCTTGACATTCTTGGTAAAACTAAAGACGGTCTTAATGCATGCTTGGATCTTATCAAAATGAAAATAAGAGGTGATTTGGCTCCCAAGAAAAAGGGTGCTCGGACTTACTTGCCTCTAGTAAAGCACACCTTATCACGACAATCGAAGATAAAGTTTTGTGAATGGCTTGCTTCAATCAAAGTTCCAAAAGGGTATTCTTCACTTTAAAAATTGGTGTAAATAAAAGACTTGAAGCTTGTTAGCATGAAGACACATGATTGTCACACTTTAATGCAGCAATTGTTGCCACTTATGTTGCATAGAATTTTTCCTCGAAGGTGAGATATGCACTTATAAAGTTTTGTTTACTCTTTAACTCCATATGCTCCAAGGTGATGGATCCAATGAATCTTGATACAACACAAGCAAAGTTGGTGAAGAAATTTTGCATGCTTGAGAAGTACTTTCCACTATTTTTTTTGACATTTTGATTCACTTAACAGTGCAATTAGTACATGAAGTTAAGCTTTATGGGCCAGTATACTTTTGCTGGATGTACCCTTTTGAAAGTTAGACATGGAGTTAGACTTTATGATTGGCAAACCAATTGGAATAACAATTGCTTGTGTGAATCATAATGCCACACCAATTGGAATAATTAGTGTATTACATATATAACAAGGCTCTAAACTACATGAAGTTAGACATTATGATTCACATTATGACATTATGATTCACACAACTGCACTTTTAAAGAGTGGATATGAGCACACATATATAACAAGGCTCTAGAGTCTTGAAGCGAAAGTCTCAGAAGACTTGTTTAAGTTGGCCGGAGGACATCGTTTATGGTAATGAGATATATTTTGTATTCAATAAATGGTTATACCTTTTACACTCGCGAAAGATATGAGAAGCATCTAGTCCAAAATAGTGGTATGTGCCTTAGTACTGATTCCATATATGTTTCCTTCATAAAAGATAAGAATCCTACGAATGAAATAATGACCTACTATGGTTATGTTGATGACATTTAAGAACTTGGCTATTGCAGACTTCAAGTAACTCTTTTTTAAGTGCAAGTGGGCTGATAATAACTACGTAAAAGTTGATAATGATAGCATTACAGTAGTAGACTTTAGGAGATTGGGTTACAACGATGATCCATTCATCATGGCATCGTAAGTTAAACAAGTCTTCTACACCACCGAACCTAAAGATTTGGAGTTGTTATTAGCATGTCGATGAAACCAAGGACAATGACAGAGGTAGTAATATTTTATCTTTTAGTAAAGGGTTGCATCGATAGAGAAGGTTGATGTTTTTGATGATGACAATTCATGCTTAGTCCGTTTAGATGTTGAATGGACTTATGTTGATAACTTTAATAAAGGTAAGAGGGAAAAGTAATCACCTTTATGTTATTGTATTTTTTTGTTGAACTATTTAATAAGACAATTCATTTGTATTGCATTTGTATTACATTATTTTGTACTGCAAACTTTATTATATTTTTATTTGACATATCATTTAATTCTAAATACAAACGAATAATGTAAAATTTTATTGAAATTGTATATCCAATATGTTAACTTTTTCTTTAAATTTACACTCGTTTTAGATATTTTATTTGCTATCATTACTTATTTTTTCAAGTGTGGATATAGTAAATAGTTAAAAACTATGAATTGTAAGGCCACAAAATAGAATTATTGGATATTAGGCCACCCATAAAAAAAAAAGACCAAAACAACATTTTTTTTTTCAGCTACAGACTTTAGACGTCGCTTTTTTAATAAAATTGTTGCCAAACCACTAGCGCTGGTCGACCTTATCTAACTGTTTATAACCAATGTCTAATCTGCATGAGATTTTACGACTTTGAACTAGACAACTGTTTTAACCGTTGTCTAATCTCCTATGTGTGCTAGTGTGCCTAGATGATTTTTTTTATTTTTTTATTTTTTTATTTTATTTTTTATTTTTTGTAAACCCTCCGCCTTCCCCCATATGATCTTCGGCAACCATCTAAGAATATATTGAACGATTCTCCTTGAATTTATTAAAGTAAAAGTAGACTTTTTAAAAGATATAAAGGATAAATATTATTTGATAAAAAAATTATAAAAACTAATTAAAGTATCCTGATTATGTTTGACCCACTTATTAAAATGGACAGTTGTACAAAAAATGATTTTGGAATCTTGGCACAAATTGTTAGGTCATATAGTAGCATAAAGAAAGGATAGAAAGATTTCCTTTAAAAAAAAAAAAAAAGTTAAAGAAAACCATACAATCATACTCGTGGCCCAACCCGCGTGATAAAACGACTCCTACACATTTGTTTGTTTCAAAATATTACGTATCACATACATATAGGCTGAAAACTAGTTATGTTAGACAGCCAACACTTCCGGTTCAGTCTTAAGTCCAACGTATGTGCCCATAGCCACATGATATCCGGGGGCTGTTTTTGGCTGTGTGGTAATGCTAAAAAACAACACGCGATTTACACTCTGGTGTAGCCGAGATGACAATAAGGGTGGGGCAGAGCACATAGAGCATTATAGCAATAACAATAATAAATGAATAAATAATAATAATAATAATAATAATATGTGACGTCAGGCTAGTTCCAATGTTTGGGTGTGAGTAAGAGGATGCATGATCAAGGCTCAAACCTTTGGCCAGAATTTATCAATAAAAAAATGCAGAAAACTAATATAATAATATGATATTAATTCGTTTATAGACCGATTCGAATTGTGTTGATTTAAATTCTTTTAATCTAAGTTGTGTGATTTGAATTGGGTGATTTGAGTTGCAATTTGAAGTAAGTTTTAGATGTACATTTAAAGTGTTAATCTGAATAGAGAACAAAATTGAAATTTATGTTTGGATAAGAGTAAATAAAGTTTTTGATTTATTAACAAATCGAACAAAATCTAATGTCATTATATTAAAAAATATATAATATGGATCATCATTTATTTCTCTCTTAATTAGGAATACAATAAAAAAAAAAAATTGCCTCAATATGGTATTGTGTTCTTTTGGATTTTACTATGACAAATAATTCGAGTTTTAGGGGGAGAGAACTTTTAATCATGGATTTTGATAGATTTAAAGGATTTGAATAATTTGAATTTTCGAGATGTCAATCACTTATCCAAATGATTAGAATTCTCAAATTCCAAAAAATTGGCCAATCTACTAACCAAACGGGCCCTAAAAGATTCACTAATCTCAAAATTCATCAAACCATTTAAGTACATTGTTATCCGTAACATTTTATATATACATGTTATTATGTAATGTAATATATAAAAGTGAAAAATATAATATAATATTTATTCCACTTGTCAATTGTGTTTTAAATATGAGCAACATCAAGAAATTAGTTATTTAAATCATGGTTACACCAATTTTCAATATCATAAAGAACAAATATCATTGCTTACTTCCATATGTTACGTGACATGTGGTCCTATCCACTAGACTGTAAACAAAACTTTCATCCCAGTGTACGTTGGTTGAACATATATGAGCGCAGATCAAGCGTGAGAACATCAAAGAACAAAAAAAAAGAAAAGAAAAGAAAAGAAAAGAAAAGGACAATATGCATACAATGAAACATGTAATGCCCAAAAAAAAAAAAAAAAAAAAATAGAAGGATTTTTTTTATTTCTATATTGCACATTTGATGTTATCAAAAAGTTATTCTTTATTTTTTGGGTTGTATCATACTATCATATTTTAAATTCACATTAAATTCTTAATTTTTTCTTTTTCAAATTTAGGCTTAATTTTTTAGAATTCTCGAAGTCTAAAAAGTTAACCCAACTTACTAACCAAACGGGCCCTCATGTAACCTCAAAATTCATCATGTAATAAACCAGTTAAGTACATAGTTACATGTAAAATTTTATATGTACCTGCTATCATGTAATGTAATATATAAAAGTGAAAAACTTAATATAATATTTATTCTATTTGTCAATTATGTGAGCAACATCAAGAAATTAGTTATTTGAATCATGGTTACACCTTATTTTCAATATCGTAAAGAACAAATATCATTACTTACTTCTATATGTTACGTGACACATGGTCCTATCCACTAGACTGTAAACAAAAACCTTCATATTAAATATCCCAGTATACGTTCGTTAAACATATATGAGCGCGAATCAAGCGTGAGAACATAAAAAAAAAAATAAAAAATAAAAAAAAAAAAGAAAAAGAAAAAAGAAAAAAGGAGAGAGACAATATGCGAACAATGAAACAGATAATGCCCAAAATAAACAGAAGGATTTTTTTTTTTTAATTTCTATATTGCACATTTGATGTCATCAAAAAGCTATTCTTTATTTTTTGGGTTGTATCATACTATGATATTTTAAATTCACGTTAAATTCTTAGTTTTTTTTTTTTTCCAAATTCAGGCTTTTTGCAGTAACAATTTTACTTTGATTTTTACTATGAACTTGACGTGAATGTCTTTTATATTTTAATTTGTGTTTCTATACCATTCCTTCTTTTTTTTAAAGGTTTTTAGGTGTTATTTTTTGTCAAAATTGACCATTGACTAAGTAAATATATGAATTTGAGTGTAAATTCAAAATTCAAAATATTATGTTTTAATAACTCAAATTATAAGGTACAAAAAAAAAAAAAAAGAAAAAAATAGGAGTAAAATTAAAAAAAAAAATTGTATATGTGATTTCAGAAGGAAAAAAAGGAAGATTAAATGAGTGTACTGGTAAAAGAAAAGGCTATTGTTAAACAACCCTGCACACAATGAATCCCCATAAAAGCCATCATTCATTAGATGCAAATGCATTATATGTTTTGGTTGGTTGAACCAGGACAAAATACAAAAAGGAGTGGGTGTTTGACCGTGACTAATTGTGCTAAAACCCACCAAACCTTGTTAGTTTTCTCTCGTCTACAATTCTACGCTTTCCCTTCTCTCTCTGTCTCTCTCCCTTTCTCTCTCTTTATCCACATTCACCGTATAGTCTCAATAGCTTTTTTACATATATAAACCTATCCTTTCTCAATCTTCTGATCTTGACCCACAGTCTTCTTCTGATGAGTTTAACAATATTATTAGTCTTTTGAGATCATTCATATATTAATACAAAAATATTATATATAGAATAGACAGAGCCAAAAAAAAAAAGGCCTTAAAATCCGTTCGTTTCGATGCTGCAACGAATATGGAAGAAAACGACGATGGTGCATGAGTACTGGGGTTTGGGGTTGGTTTTATTATGTTATGCAAAGAGAGCAAAGTATTTATAATTTCATGGTGTAGAGCTTGATGTTGGGGCTGTTTAGCGTAAGATCGGTCATGGTTCTGATAGTTCTGACTCTCTTCCTTCTGCTGCTGCCGCTGGTTCTGCCGCCGCTGCCCCCGCCGCCCGTGCTTCTTCTTTTCATTCCGGTGCTGATCATGGCGGTACTCGTCTTGACGGCCTTCTCTCCGCTATACAATAACTCCAATTTTATCGCCATTTCTGTCTGATATGTATGGATAGTGGAAGATAAATAAATAAATACACACACACACACACACACACACACCATACGGCGCCGCCGGCCAACAGCCGAAATCAGAAACTCTTTGCCAGTTTGCCTTCTTTGCTAAGTTATTTTCTTCTTCTTCTTCTTTATCTTTTTTATCTGTTTTGATTTTCTTTCCTTCCACTTTTAACTGAAGTTTTCTTTAGTTAGTTTTTTTTTTTTTTGGTCCGTGTGAAAAGTATAGACGTTGTTGAATGTGTCAGAAACGCTATTTAAACTCACAAGAGCATGAAAAAATAATGTACGAACTATGGCTTTCTATGAACAAGCTTTTCTGTTTTCTCTCTCCCTTTTTTATTTGTCCAGAAATTCAGTTCTCACTTATTATGTGTGTGTGCCTATATATAGTCCATACGTCGTAATCTTTTTTATATATTTTAATTGGGGTGGTGGATATTGGAAATCTACACCTTAAAGTAGAGTCTGGCATGCCTACAACCATTTAAACTACATATGGTCTTACAGAAACTATTGCATTTGCCAACTCTAGGATCGAATAATATGCAGAATTTTCTCTTTCATTCTTTTTGTTCCTGAGGGCAAAATTCATCCCAAAACACAAGCGCAAGGGCAAGGGCAAGAGCAAACAGAACTAATGGACACCTTGGCACTCCACGTATATAGTCATGAAAGACCAGGGAAGGCAACACCGGAATTGACGTCCCGCAAATATAAAGAAGGGAAGGGCACACCCGGCTACTACATTACGAGGGGAAAAAAAAAAAAAAAAAAAAAAGAGCACTCTTTAGGGATTAAAGAAACTCCCAAGTAGCAACTTGTCTCAGAAAAGTCATAACTTGAGCGAGGCCTAGGATATTCTTGATTAATGATCCATGTATACTCCTTCGTTTTATGTGACACATATAATTTTCATATTATTAGCGTATAATAAGGTTAAAAAGAATTCATTATATATAACTCGTTTGTTCTAGTTTCTCCTCCGTTTCTCTGCCATGTTGACGACACCCACAAGGTCTCGGGTCAACCCGATTGGGTTGGAGGAGGCTTGTCTCCTTCGGATTCAACAACAAATGCCGTTTCTCACGAGCCTAATATTGATCATATATATGAGGTTTTGAAGCAAAAAGAAAATTAGAACAAAGTCACATATGTACCAGATAGTGTATGGGTTTGTCTGAGAGTGGGAAATGATTAATGTGTTTGTGGACCCCAGTCCAAGTTTGTGGAAGGCCTTAGTTGGTGGGGTATCAATTTTGAATTTTTCTACCAATGGACATTTGAAACATGAAAAATATTTTCTTTTTGACCTTAAAAAAGATATTTTTTCTTATAAATAATAAAAGATAAAACCTTTTATTAATAAATGTTGAATGGAGAGCATAGGGTAGATTGTTTTAGTGAATGCAAACCTAATAAGATTGTGTTAAAAGGCCTCAACAATCAGGGGCAGAGTCACGATTCTTTTTTCTGGGGGCATAAGAATGTAAAAACCTCTACAAACTATCAATATATCAATTTTCAATATTATAAAATAGTTAGAAGGACATGCAATATTTTTAATTTGTTGAATTTTTTGCTACTTAAATGCAAAATTTTCTTCAAAGTTTAATTTTTTCTTGATTTACTATTTTCTTCTAAGTTTAATTTAGTAAAAAAAAGTTGAACACTTATGAGAACATGATTTTGATAACAAAATTGATGAGAAATTATTTAGGGAGTGCAAAAAACATGTATGAAAAGAGGTTTAAATATAAACACAATCAAGAAAATTATTTAAGTAAGGCAATTAAGAAAATGTATTAATGAAGGTCATGTTTAAAAAAAATAGTATCATTTTACAGAATAAGAAAAATACTTAGAGGCACATTTGAGAAACATTACTGAAAAGAGGGCAAAATAGAAACAAAAGATCAATAAAGTACATAACAAATTTTATAGGAATAAATTAGAGGAAAAATTTTGGTTAATAATGAGGGCATTTTATAAAATTTTGTGAATGAGAGGGGGGCATACATGAAAAGTTATTAAAAAGTATAGGCAAAGTGGAAATTTTCATAAATTCAGGGGGGTATAAGCTGAAAAAAAAAAAACAATTCTATTGCAATCCAAACTTAAAAAAAAAAAAAAAAAAAAGAAAAAAAGAAAAAAAGAAGACTAATAGCTGGGAAGGCTTTCTTAGAGGTTATACAGACCAGTATAAGTATGATCACTCATTGTAATAAGGGCCTAATAGCTTTAATTGTTACTTATTTTTTATGCTAATTACCCATGGAAGGAAGCAGAGGGGAAAACATACTTACTTTATTATACTAATTACCTTATTTTTATAAATTACTAGAGATTAAATTTTAGCACAGAATTTGGATATGAGCCAATAAGTTCGCCTCAAATCTTTTATCTAGTTTTTTTAGTATCCTAAATGATGTTTAATCAATGGCATTATAACACATTATTGAAAAAATTAAAATAATATTTGACATTACATGACGTGTCATAACATGATTGTCGGACACCATTTGAAACAATCTAATTGGGGACAGAGAATTTGAGTCCATGCAAGTTAGGGAAATCTTTAGCACCCGGGTGTTAAATTAAATACACAGTTAAATGAAAAAATAATAAGATATAGGACTAATTGCCGGACCAGTTCATACCAAACAAGATGATAGAGAAAAGTGATGGAAACTGCGGGTGGACATATTATATATAACTTCTTTACGTAATAATTTCATTTCACGTTTAATTATGCTAGGAATTGAGTTCCGTGAGCCGCCCCTGGACATGCTACGTTTAATTTGGCCCCTTTCCTGTTATTGTCAGCATTAGAATTACGAGTACAAGACAAAAAGTCAAAAGAATATAAAGTAAATACTTTCCATATCCACTTTCTGTTTGACACCGGATAACCATGTTATTTGCTCATAAACATAAATGATTAATGGCACTTTGTTATTGACCCGCGAGATTTTATTTTATTTTTTATTTCTTGGTTTTTATCATCTTCGGGGGTTGGGAATTAAGGGGAACAGAGAATTTTGGGCTAGTGCTTTTTTTTTTTCCTCTTTTGCTGTCTCTCTGTTCATCTAATTTTTTTTTTTTTTTTTTATTGGCGCTTTGAAAATCATGAAAGTGGATAAAGTAAGCTTGGTGTTATATCGACATTGATGATAGTTTTATTAGAGAGTGTAGAAGCAAGAATATGAAATCAATACTTTGACAGAGTTTAATATATCATTGCAAGCTGTTCAAAGAGTACTCCTCTAGTCAAGGGTTTAAAAACATGCCAGATATTTAAAATAGTAACCAGTAAAATGTTGTAAATATATTTTAGAATTATACAAAGGCAATTACTGCAAAATCATAATCTTTCTATAGGAGGTCAAAGCAGATTGTCATTTTTAAATACCTAGATTTAGCTAACAGATTACGAGAATTATAATCAATATGACTAAATTTACTAACGATCACCAAGTCTGAGAAACATTTTCTAAAATATAAAGATGCCCCGAGGTACCAGGAGAGCATATATGCTTGAGAAGATAAAAGTGACGTAATACACCTTTTCTTCTATTCATACATATATGTAGATGTATGTAAATGTACATACATATATATATATATATGCATGTATACATACATTTAAAATCAACACGCGTGTAATATACAATTAAAGGTAATCTACGTACAACGCACTCTTTTTTTTTTTTTTTTTCCCTTTTATTGATGGTGCTAATATGTATCAATGCATATAGACACTATTGTGTTCAATCACACAAATAAACGCAGACTTTTCCTTAAGGGTCGGGGGGTGGAAGAAAGACAGAAAAGGATGTAAAATTAATGTAAAGAACTTTCAAACGAAAAAGAGTAAATGTAAAGAAAAAAGAATACGCATACAATTTTCAAATTCGGCTCTACTTTCTTATGGGGAAAAAAGGACACGAAATTTCCACCGGAAAAAAAAGGCAAGAAAGGGAGATCTCTCTAGATCTATCTCTCTCTACATATTAGAACAAGTTAATGTGGTCCCATGCCATCCCCATGTAACCCACTTACTTTTGTGTCTGCACAAAAGCCGGAAGAGAAATATTAGGACACCGCGATACAACCAACCATTCATCAAACCAACCAAACACCACCTTTGAAGTTTTTACATGACGCATTTATATTCCGCTTCGCTACATTTGTACGTTCTTTAGTCAATATTTTGAGGTTTAAAAATATCACACTTTATCTTTGCAACATACATGCGCTACACGCCACGTGGACATCACCATATAAAACTCAAAAGATTGGGCAATGTTGACGGTTGAAATTTGCCAACCTCGAGATTGTAAATGCAAACAAATTAAAGAAAGTGACCTAAATCGGCTTGAAGACTGATAAATGGCACGAAAAATTCATTGCGATTCGGCTGAAAGTAGCTTGTGTGTGTGTGTGTGTGTGTGTGTGTTTTTTTTCCCATTAGTTCCTTTGGAAATAGATTATACACTCAAAATCTCACTTAAACACTTTCGGTACAAGTTGGCATGGTAACGGTTCCAGCTATAAGATTGTGGTTCCTTTCTCTTCACCCCTTCCATCTCCATTTATAGAGCTTTCAGCACTTGAAACTCTCGCCCCTAGGATAACCGCCTCCTCACGTTCCCCATTTCCGATGATAAAGGTATCTTCTTCTTCTCATGAGAATGTAACTGTCCTCCCAACTCAGAGTATCAAATACTAAATTGAATAACAGATATATGGTTTTATATGCAAACAGAGACTATTACAAGATAATAGTGTAAACACATAATCTGCAATCTATGAAACAAAGATCGATGGACACTTTCTTCTTGGTTTGATTATAATAGATATCTACTTCTATTTGAAAGATGGCTTATCTTTGCTATAGAAGCGATATCTTCAAGATATAGAGATGGCCATATACCTAATGATAGATATATATTAAATTATTTAATATAAAGTGTGATTGATTTTATTAATAGTTTTATTTAACTAAAGTAATTCACTTTGGTAATCATTTATGTAATGATCTCAATCCTAAAGCAGATACATCACTCTACGTTTATAACTTGTGTCTTTTCATTTGCTAAAAGACCAAATTTTGATGATCGAAAGTTCTTATGCCAATATGTTGGAGGCATGATACAACAACAATTAGGCCATTTAGCAACGAAACCTATCATTTTCACTAATGACATTTTGGTGATGACATGTCATTGCTAATCCGTTGCCATTTTAAATCTGTCGCTAAAATATTTTTAGCATTTGTAGTGTATCATCATGATTTATGAATCATGAATATGGATTGTATCAACTATTTTTAGCGATGACATTTTTGAAATCAATATCACTAATAATTCAAAATTTTTGAAATTTGGGGGTGATATATAGTTTTGGTAATAGGATTTTCTAAAATGTTCATCGTGGAAAAAATTACTTTTGTTTTTAGCGATGATATTGTTAATTACCCTCTTAATTTAATTGTTTATATTTTAGAAATTGATAATATATACAATAAAAGATTTAGTTGATTAATTAAATAAATAATTCATATTATTTATTTATTTATTAAAGTAAATATTAAATTAATTTAGGATAAACATAATTAAATGTAAATTAATAAAATCCAATTAATTCAAGTATCAAAATACAAATAAAACACATAATATATAAAGACACGTAGCATAATAAAAATTTAATACAAAATAATATCATAAAATTTCAATAATGTCTAACCTAATCACCTGAGCTTTTTATATATTCGTCTTTTTCTTTTTCTCCAACCTTAGCAAGAGGTACAATACTTGACGGTTGTAGAGGGACATTAAAATTAAGTCATGAACTCATTTTTGTTACAATAGCACCCATCTGTATGTTGTACACTTGGTTAGTCGTTGTTGAACATCAATATGAGTTTGTGTGTGCCTATTTTTAGGCTATGATCTACTAGTGGAAGAACTAGAAATGATTTGTCTATGACTAAATGTAGAATCCATTCTCTTACATACCCCTCTACAAGACTCAATGCTACTAGAAATTGTAGAATACATGATAATCAATTAACGACAGTTTCTTAAAAATTGTCGTGTTAAGCAGGGGAAAACACATGGGGAGTACCTGTGAAACATGAACATAGTCGTGGTAGTAGATGCAAGATACCACACTGGTTTTTACGAAAAACTGTCATGATAGGAGGTATATTACACAACTATTTTTACTACAAACCATCATGAAAGATAGCTAACGAAAATTTAAAAGCCCCTCTCACCACAATCAATGAAATTTTAAAAGCCAGCTCTCTCTTTCTCTCTCTCTCTTTCTTATTCTAATTAACACTCTAACTCAATCCTTTCTCTCTAAACTCAATCTTACCTCTCTCTAACCCTCAAACCCTCTATCTCTCTTTCTAACACAACCATTACCATTGTCGTCTTTGCCTCGACCCAACGTGCTGCCATTATCCTCGAGGCCTCTATGACCCACGAGCTTATCACCATCTCACGTTTGTAAAGGTTCTTCTCTTTGAGCTCATTGTCTCTATGATCCCACCGTTGGCTGCCTCCAACTGCAGTTTAGTAACCTTTTTTTTTTCTTTATTGTTTAGGCTTTTTTTAATTGTTAGTTATATAGTTTTAATTTTAATTATTTTTGGTTTATGTAAATTAATTAGTTTTAGTTGTCTAGTTCTAATTATGCTTTTAGATTTAATTACTTTCTATGCATTTGTGTATGTATTTGCATATGTAATGCCCACCATATGTTTGATGAACTCTCCAAGTATTCTGCTCTTTGAGCTCATCGCCTCCACTACCTTGTCGTCACCATCAGTCCCATTGTTGCCCATCTTTGACTGCCATTTGGTAACATTTCGTTTCTTTTTTTTTTTGTTTAGTGTTTTTTACTTTTTAGTTATATAGTTTTAGTTTTAATTATTTATGGTTTGTGTGAATTAATTAGTTTTAGTTGTTTAGTTTTAATTTAGTTTTAGTTTTAATTACTTTCTATGTATTTGTGTATGTGATGCCCAGTATATGTTTGATGAAAATCCTCTATGACCGTCATTGCAATTGTTTGTTTCTTTTTGTTGCTCAAAACTCACTGTCAATTATTGAAGGTTTGTGTGAATTAATTATTTTTAGTTACATAGTTTGTTAACTTAGTTTTATTGTTAGTATACATGATTCTATAGATATAGGTCGTGTAAGATTAGGCTAAAACTGGACCATTTTAGCCCCACCCCACATTTGAACTTGTGCCAAGCCTTAGAAACCCCATTAGTTTGAACTCATCTCTCTTTCTCACTCTTAAACCCCATTGTCGTCGACCTAGCCCCCCATGACCTTGCCGTCGTTGACCCAGCCCCCATGACCCAACCACCGTTGACCCAACTCCGCATGACCCCACCTCGTCCCTTGTCCTCTGTCTCACACTTATCCGATGTTGTTGCTCTTCTTCCTTCCACGACACAACCACCATTGGCAACCATCCCCCAACAATCCACCGCTACTGTTGGAACATCACCCATGACTTCGGCACAGTCATTTATCTCAGTATGGTAACTCTCACATAGTTTTTGCTGCATTTTTTTTTGTTTAATTTCAGTTATGCAAAAGGGTGACAACTTTGATGATGTTTCATTTTAGTTTTAGAATTGTTGGTATATGTGTTTGTGTGAATTGTGACTTAGTTTTAGCATTGTTAGTATATTTATGTGTAATGCCGACCATATGTTTGTTGAAAAGCCTCTATGACCATCATAACAATTATATATGTTTTTTGTTGCTCAAAACTCACTAGCAATTATTTAGTGTTTGTGTAAATAAATTATTTTTACTTATAGAGTTTTGTTAATTATTTTTATAACTTAGCCTTGTTAGTTTTATTTTTTGCTATTTTTGGTGTTATTTTAGTGTTATTTAGGTTTATTTTTAGTTTAAAAATTTATTCTATCAATTTGTACAGTTAAATGGTTTTTGGTCATTAATTAGTTTTTGTTATTTAACATTTAGTTTATGGTTAGAATTATTGTTGTTGTTCGTTAGTTATGCTAACATTTATTACTTAGTTAATGTTTGTATATGTGTTTGTGTGAATTACTTACTATATGTGTTTGTATATGTGTTTGTGTGAATTATTTAGCATTGTTAGTATATATATGTAAGTATACATTTGTGGTTAATTTGTTTGTGTTCTTTGGTTTTGTTTTATAATGAATTATTATTTGGAATTTATTGGTTTTGTTAAAGATTGATTGGATTTTAGTGGTTTATGTGTTTGGTTTTGGATCAGAATTTGGTTTAGATTAGGTAAAAATCCCACATGGGAGAGTTGAGGAGTATATGGCCAATGAGTAGTATGTGGAGTATATGCCATCTTCCTCCCAACATAGAAAGGAAAAACAAGTGAGCAAGCCGCAAAGAAAAACTAAATTCGATCCCAAATTTAATTTTGAGCATAGAGTTACTTTATTGGAAAGAGTCCATAGGTTAAGGAAGAGAGGACTAAGAATCGAAGTTATCTCTAACGAAAAAGGCCAACTAGAAGGCACACCTAAAGATGAACTAAGCAGTTGGATTGGAGTTCTTAGTCTAGAGCACGTTCCAATATGGATACGTGATTGGAGAACTAAGGAGTTTAACTAAGAAAAATATGTTATCTTGAGAGATATCTGTACAAGTTTCAATGTGGAGGATTGATATTAAAAAAAAAAAAAAGAGCTTTGAAGCTTTGTATTGAATTAACAAAGCAGTTTAGATCTGACCTCTACATCACTTTTGCAAAGCCCAACCTTTTCGTTCTAGATCACAATGTGATAGATAGAAGTAGTCTCCTATGGTAGTACATTACTACTCTTCTATATCCAAGATTAGATAAAATTTGTTACATACCGATGTTCTTGAGAATTCCAACTACTATAGGCACATGCAAGAGATATAAGAGCATGAGATGAATATGGCTCAAGAGTAGGCCAAAACGGGTAGAGAGTGCTTGAGCAAAAATTGGTACTTTAATGTCTTAGTCCCATTACATATATCAACATTAATGTTTTACTAATCTAGCAAAACACCTCTTGCCAAGAACGGTGTACGACCACCACAGGAGGACTTGTGGATCAAATCACATCAACATATTGATAGACAATGGAAAGATCCATCATATGCAGAAATTGATCAATTGATAGTAAGTTTATTAAACTCAAATTCTTAACTTATAGTTTTATAAATTTTGAAACATATTAAGAACAACTTGATTTGTTATTATTTTATAGGATGAATACGTAGAGCAACAAACTCAAGGGATCTTCGAGTTCGTTGGTAACGATGGCATATTGATGAAGGCATTAGGAAAATCAAAACATTTAGAATTTGTTCGCGGTCAATCTAAATATGTCAAGCAGTTTAATACTTCGACCTCCAGTCAACTTCAAAATTTAATTTCCAAATGTCGAAACTGCAATAGGAATTTGTAGAACTAGGGGGTCTTGTGAACACTTTAGTTATACAAGGAGGTGTTAAATTGATAGATGAGACTGTTTCACAACCACTATTATAAACTGTGGATTTCAAGATGGTTTAAGACCGTCGTAAAAAAATTTCACGACCGTTAAAAAATCATCATGAAAACTTCAATCATG
The DNA here is from genome assembly GCA_946598075.1 of Artocarpus hirsutus. NCBI lineage: Eukaryota > Viridiplantae > Streptophyta > Magnoliopsida > Rosales > Moraceae > Artocarpus > Artocarpus hirsutus. The sequence continues at coordinate 25,556 of CAMOHE010051080.1, forward strand.
GTACAAAATGTAGTTTTCACGATGGTTTTTTATCATTGTGGAGCAGCAAAATTGGTGCGAAGAAATGTCGTGGGTGTGCACTGCCACGATGGTTTTTATAAAAATCATTGTGGAAGGTTAAGCTTATCGAAACCGTCGTGGAAGGTCAAGCTTCCATGATGGTTTTTATGAAAATTGTCGTGGAAGGTCAAGCTTTCACAACAGTTTTTCCCAAAAAAGTCATTGAAGCATGACCTTCCATAACATTTTCCTGCAAAACCATTGTGAAAGCTTATGCTTCCATAATGGTTTTTATAAAATTTGTCATAGAAAATTGGTATTGCCAAAAAAAATTTCTAAAAGTTTTTATTTCCCATGTGATGCCTAGTCCTGTGTGTTTCCATTACAATAAGGCCCTGATTGTATATAAAAATTGATATATATTGAAATTACAAGGTATTTACATTATCATTTACATTTGATCTATTTTGAGCAATTGTTTATCTACTATCTCTATCTATCTATCTAAAAATTACATACCTATTTACAAATTATATCTACTCTAATCTAACTTTATGTATATTTGTATGTATATAAAAATCTTTCATTCCTTCCTAGGGCTTGTATACCACTTGTAATTATATCTCGCGTGAAATGTAGAGTAAAAAAACTACATTCTACATTTTCTTGTTGTCTTGAACACTTACGTTTAGAATATACCGTTTCGTTTGGTCGGCTTGTGACACCGTTTCTCGCTTGAAGCTTTCAATTGTTAAGCGCGCTAGTAATGTGTCATGTTTAAATGAATTAATAGATGAGTTAATTATGTGGGACTAAAAACAATTAATTTTATAAGAGAATATTAATATTTACAATCTCGTGACTAATATATAATCCCTATGTGGTGGGTGTCTAAGGGGATCAAACCAATTTCAATTATACAGTTTCATATATTCACATAATTTCACATGTTTTACATATTCACATATTCACAAGTTCATTCAATTACACAATTTCACATATTCGCAATATTTACATATTTACATCTTCAAAAATTTACAATTTTAATTACACAATTTCACATATTCACATAATTTCACATATTCACATCTTCACATATTCACAAGTTTACAATTTCATGAACACAATTTCATATATTCACATAATTTCACATATTTTACATATTTATATCTTCACATGTTCACAAGATCACAATTTCACAATATTCACATATTTCACATATTCACATCTTCACATATTCACAAGTTTACAATTTCAATTATATAATTTCTCATATTCACATAATTACACATATTACACATATTCACATATTCACAATTTTACAATTTCAATTACACAATTTCATGTATTACACATATTCACATATACACAATTTCACATATTCACAAAACAAATAAAATTTGTGGGGGTGGGTGGGGCGAGTGGGGGATGATAGTGGGCCAGGGTTGGGGGTGGATGGGGCAACAGGGCCGAGGGTGGGGTGGGGTAGGGGGGGGGAGGTGGGCCAAGGGGGAGAGGGTGGATGGGGCGGGGCGGGGTGTGGGTGGGTTGAGGGGGCAAGGGGGGTGAGGGTGGGG
>CAMOHE010051081.1:9676-26350 GCA_946598075.1 Artocarpus hirsutus
TCCATCTCGAGTACCAATTGAGCTACTAGCTTAATTGGTACTCGAGATGGAAATAATAACCTCTTAAGGGAGGTTTGAGGTTCGAACCCGAGGGACGCGAAAGAAGTCCCTGAGGGGCCAGAGGGCCCCAGAGGGGACAGTACGGATGAGTGGGAGGCACGGGGATGGTCTACCAATAAGAGCCACAAGTTCGAGGGCCCCGTAAGGTGGGTCCTATGGAGGCTTGAGGGAGTACGCCCGGGCCAGATGCCACACTCCGACACTTTCAAAATTTTTACAGACAGATTAGATAGAAGAGTTAATCTTATACTTAGAATTTGGTAAGCATAAAAGAAGTCTTGGCTAGATTAACAAATACTTGTTTTGAATTAATCAACAACAACGACAGTACATTTGTTCAAATTTTAGACTTCCAAACAAAAACTTTTTTACTTTTCACTATTTGGTAGTGTATATTGAAAATGAGTTTAATGAACAAATTCATAAAATATTATACAAATATGTTAGTTATTGATTCCTTATGGGTATAAGGAATTATATGTAAGATTCGAACTCCTCGTTACAAATATCGGTGTTCCAATTCCTTCACGACATGAATCACGTATCTTATTTTCTACCTAATGTTTGTCACGTCCATTTATTTATTTATTTATTTTTGAAGAGGTCCATTTCTTCACTTGAAACAAAAAGAAAATGTAAGTTATGTTAGGAAATTAGATTTCCTATATTAGGCAAATTATTAAGAAATCATATTTTCTACATTGGGCAACATATAATTCTCAATCAATTATATATGCTATTTAATATGGGTTGAAATTTTGGTGATATCATTTTAATGGTAAAACCCATTAATTATGGAAACTGATATGGAGTAAATTGAGTAGATACCATTTAGGGGATTATTGGAACCCTATATGAAGACTTTTTTGGTTATGGTCCCTGATATACCAAAGCACGTTATTGTCTCTTTTCTCCCCATCAGGAAAAGTGACGATAGTCCCATTTGAGGAATTGAGGCATTTTGGTTAAGGAAGATCACAAACCACTAGTTTCACTGTTCGATCGATACTAATGGATTCAAGAATTTTTATTCGTTAATTTATCCTCAATAATCTGGCATGATATAGATCCTAGGCCTAATGGAGTTCTTGCTCTAGGATCATTCTATGTAGAATACAGTTAATTGTTTTGGAATTTTTTACAAGTGTTATCAGTAGCAGGTTATCATTGTTAGATAATTGGGATCGTTCTGCACAATTGTATATGTGTTTCATGAATTAAATGATGTAGTTGTGAACATGTATATTGGTTATGGATATACACTCATTACTCTTAGTATATCCATACATATATACATCCTCGTTCCTTCTTTTTTTTTTTTTTTTTAAAAAAAGAGTCGTTTTTGAATTTATTTGCATATATATATATATATATATATATGCATATATGCATATCTGAAATAGAAATTCCAGTGTATATATATATATATATATATATATATGCACAAACACACACTTCAATTTAAAGTTTGCTAGACATGGTTGTGTATATATATATGTCACAGATGTTGGTTTATTTTATTTTTGGGTGTTGCTTTCTACAATTTTTTGATGAAAACTAAGGTCATAAATCATTAAGTTAATGATTTTCTAAGTTTTCTATGATTAAAATCATCATTTTTGGTGTTTAAAAGGCAAAGAAAAAAGCAGGTTTGCAATTTGGATCCAATTGGATCTGTTTCGAGTCGTGCAGAACCCATCATGAGGTAGAAGACAGCCAAAAATGACGAGTCATTTTTTCTACGTGTGCAACAGTCGTTTGGTTCAAAACGACACGTCATTTTTGTTGAAGAAAAAGGTTGGCTGCAAAGTCTTAGGTTCAAAATGACACGTCATTTTTGGGTAAACTAAACGACATGTCATTTTCTTAAAGATGGCTGCATTCTTTTCTCTGCAAACGACAGGTCATTTATTAAAAAAAACAACAAAAAAAAAAAAAATTTAGGTTTGATTTTTCGTACCCATTTCCATATAAAAGTTTAATGTTCTAAAACAAATTAATTGAAACAATATGCTACCAAAGTAGCCTCTATTGCGTATATTAATTTATTTTAGAAGTCAAAATAATTGTGTATGTGTGATTCATGCGAATATACCAGCCCAAAGGAAGGTTAATGTTTGGCCGAAGAACATATTTACCTATAGTAATGATATGTGATAATTGTTAAATTTTCCATGTAAATAATAGTTGGTGCAAAGAAAGACTATTTTTTGACAGGAATTATTATCAATATTTGATTACTATGCTAAGAATACCACTTACAAGTTGATATATCTATTCAAAGACTAGATGTTAATGTTGTACTAGGTATCTTAATTAAAGGCCCATATGCATATTGTTTTAATTTTATTTATTTTGTTCTCTATTCAGTCTCAATTGCTACTGTTACGAATGTTTTTGCTCAAGTCAATAACATCTCAATGTTGAATGGGACAAACTTCAAGATTTGGAAGGAAACAGTGGAAATAGTCCTTAGTTGTATGGATTTAGATCTTGCACTTAGGTCGGAGTGACCCATTCCTACTTCAAAAAAACCTAATGAGGCTAAAATTGAAAAATGGGATTGCTCTAACCAAATGTGCTTGATGATCGTGAAGCGTACCATTCCTGAAGCGTTTTGGGGTTCTATTACTGAGAGCGAGAATGCTAAGAAGTTCATTGAGGAAATTAAGCAATATTTTGCCAAAAATGAAAAGTCAAAGGCAAGTAGCCTTTTGGCTAAACTTGTCTCGATCAAATATAAGGGCAAAGGGAACATAAGGGAGTACATCATGGAGATGTCTCATCTCGCATCAAAACTTAAGTCACTTAAGTTAGAGCTGTTAGAGGACTTGCTCGTGCACTTGGTTTTTATCTCTCTTCTTGCACACTTTGATCAATTCAAAGTGAGTTATAACACTCAAAAGGACAAATGGTCCTTAAATGAGCTTGTATCTCATTGTGTGCAAGAAGAAGAGAGGCAGCAGCGGGATAAGACTGAGAGTGCTCACTTGGCTTCAACCTCTCAAAACAAGAAAAAGAAGAGAGCTAAGGATACTGTGGAAGGTTCTTTTCAGCAAAAAAAGAAGCAAAAGAAGCAAGATGAGGATTTTACCTGCTTCTTCTATAAGAAGCTGGGACACATGAAGAAGAAGTTCCCTAAATATGCCGCCTGGCATGTAAAGAAGGGTAAGCTTCTAACTTTTGTTTGTTCTGAAGTTAAATTAGCTTCTATACTAAAGAATACTTGGTGGATGGATTCCAGTGCTACTACTTACATAAGTATGTCTATGCAGGGTTGTTTGTGGAGCCGACCGCCAAGTGATGCTGAAAGATTCATCTTTGTGGGCGACGACAATAAAGTTGCGGTGGAGGCTATAGGGACTTTCAGATTATGATTAAGAACTGAAATTTATTTGGATTTATTTGAGACTTATATTGTACCGTCTTTTCGACAGAATTTAATTTCTATTTCTTCTTTGGACAAATTAGGCTTTTCTTGTTTGTTTGGAAATAATAAAGTTAGTCTCTACCAAAATTCAAATTTTATTGGTTTTGGTTCATTAATTTATAATCTATACATGCTTGATGTTGTTAGTTCCTATAATGAAATATTGCAAACAAGTTCACATGGTACAAAGCAAAAATTAAACGAGAATTTCGCCATCTTATGGCATAAGCGTTTAGGTCATATCTCTAAACATAGAATTCAGAGACTCGTGTCAGATGGAATTCTTGAACCCTTAGATCTGATAGACTTTCAAGTCTGTATCGAGTGTATTAAGGGAAAACGAACAAATATAAGAAAAATAGGTGCTGAAAGAGCTGAAGATGTCTTAGAACTCATACATACTGATATATGTGGTCATTCCCTACGGTTTCTTGGAATGGACAATAATATTTTATTACGTCCATAGACGACTACTCTAGGTGTGGTTACCTATACTTGATACATGAAAAGTCACAATCCCTAGACGTTTTCAAGTCTTTCAAAGCAGAGGTTGAACTTCAACTTGGAATGAAAATTAAAGCTATCAAATTTGACCGTGGTGGTGAATACTACGGCAAGATATGATGGATCAGAAGAACAACGTCCAAAACCCTTCGCACTTTTCCTCAATGAGTGCAAAATTGTTCCACAATACATTATGCCGGGCAAGCCCAGCATGAATGGTGTTACAGAACGACGAAACCGAACTCTTAAGGATATGATGAGGAGTATGATTAGTCATTCTTCTTTGCCAGAGTCGCTTTGAGGAGAAGCGTTAAAAACTTACAGTTTACATCCTTAACAGAGTACTAAGCAAAGCAGTTGCCAAAACCCCCTATGAACTTTGGACAAGCAAAAAGCCCAGCATTAGACACTTGCATATTTAGGGTTGTCTAGCTGAGGCACGGCCTTACAGGCCACATGAAAAAAAACTAGACTCAAAAACGGTTAGCTGCTATTTTGTTGGTTACGCTGAACACTCTCGAGGGTATAAATTTTACAATCCCACAACAAGATCCTTTTTCAAAACGGGAAATGCAAGATTCCTTGAGGATGTTGAGTTTTGGGGGGAAGGAAACATAAGAATGTTGTTTTTGAAGAAGAATCTGCTATTGACGGTGATCAAGTCTTTACACCTATCACTGTTCAAGATGCAGCTCTAGCATTAAATAGCAATGTTTAGATTCCTATTCCTGACATTGTTCCAGATCAAGACAATAGTGAAATTCCTCCTCTAGCACCACCTGTAGAACAAACTCAACAACCTCAAGAAGTTCCATTAAGGAGATCTACTAGGGAGAGGAGAAGTGCGATTCCAAATGATTATATCATCTTTTTCCAAGAACATGAGGATGGCGTTGGTTTAACAGAGGATGATCCGATCAACTTTTGTCAAGCCGTGCATAGTTCTAACTCTCAGAAATGTATTGATGCCATGAAGGATGAGCTGAAGTCTATGAAAGACAACGACGTTTGGGATCTCGTCGAATTTCCTGAAGGTGTGAAGCCCATTGGTTGTAAATGGATATTTAAAATCAAGAGGGATTTGAAGGGCAATGTTGAGAGATACAAGGCATGTCTAGTTACCAAAGGCTTTACTTAAAAAAAAAAGACATAGACTATAAAGAGACTTTTTCTCTAATATTTTCAAAAGACTCTTTTAGAATCATAATGGCACTAGTGGCTCATTTTGATCTAGAGCTACATCAGATGGATGTCAAGACTACGTTTCTTAATGGAGACATTGATGAGACGATTTATATGGTACAACTAGAAAACTTTGTATTGGGAGATTCAAAGTCGATGGTTTGTAAATTAAAAAAATCCATCTATGGTCTTAAATAAGCTTCCCATCAATGGTATCATAAGTTCCATCAACTCATCACCTTGTACGGTTTTGAGGGAAATGTCATTGATGAATGTGTATATCACAAGTTCAGTGGGAGTAAATATATCTAAGGTGTTATATGTCGATGACATTCTACTCGCTAGCAGTGATATAGGCCTACTGCATGAAACCAAGAAATTGTTGACAAGTAATTTTGAGATGAAAGATCTTGGTGATGCCTCTTTTGTATTAGGTATTCAGATAATAAGAGATCATTCTCGAGGTATCCTAGCGTTGTAGCAAAAGAGCTATATCGATAGGGTTTTGAGTAAATTCGGGATGAAAGATAGTAAACCAGGAGACACGCCCGTAGCTAAAGGAGACAAATTTAGTCTAAAACAGTGCCCCAATAATGACATTGAAATAAAAGAGATGCAGAAGATTTCCTATGCATCAGTAGTAGGGAGTCTGATGTACACTCAAGTTTGTACTCGTCCTGACATAGCATTTATAGTGGGAGTTTTAGGCAAATTTTGAGTGATCCGGGTATGCAACATTGGAAGGCAGCAAAACGTGTAATGCGTTATTTGAGCAGAACAAAAGACTACTTGCTCACCTATCGGAGATAAGATAATTTAGAGATCATTAGGTATTCTGACTCTGATTTTACAGGATGCCAAGACAACAAGCGCTCCACATCAGGTTACATTTATATGATGGCTGAAGGAGCCATCTTATGGAAATCTGCTAAGCAGACTCTGATAGCTCCTTCAACCATGGCTGCGGAGTTCATCGCTTGTTATGAGGCATTCAACCATGGGATATGGCTGCAAAACTTTGTCACTAAGCTACATGTGGTAGATGGTATTGATAGACCATTAAAGATTTACTATGACAATAACTCAGCGGTACTATATTCCAACAATAACAACAGCTCAACAAAGTCGAAGTTTATTGACATTAAATTTTTGGTTGTTAAGGAGAAAGTTCAAAATAGACAGGTTTCCATAGAACATATAGGAACAGAGTCTATACTAGCGGACCCATTAACCAAAGGCTTCACACCTAAGGTCTTTCACGAACACACTGCTCATATAGGTGTCATTCCTATTAATGCCTTGTTTTAGTGAAATTTTTGATGTTCTATGAGTTTTGTTTTTGGACACTGTATTGTTTAGTTTTCTGTAGAATAAAGATTGATGGTTTATAATTTTATTTTTGAGCTCGCTTATGTTTTCTATATGCAATGTTTGCACTAGACTAAGGACTTTGAATTGATCTCACTAAAGACTAAAGAAGGAGCAGTTAGAAATAGACATGTTTGAGATCACATTGCAGGTAATTTTCATACTACTCATCCATATTTGATCTGTGTCATTGAGTATGATAGTATTGTGATGATCGTGGTTTAGTGTCGACTATACTGAGACTAAAGCTACGATAGTTCCGTTACTATCATATGAGATGGACCAGTATTGCTTAAGAGTAAACAGCTTACGAATGAGCGCCCAAGGAATTTAGAGATATAATTGCTTCAAGAATAATATGTAGCCTAAGTGGGAGATTGTTAGGAAATTAGATTTCCTATATTAGGCAAATTATTAGGAAATCATATTTTCTATATGGGGCAACATATAATTCTCAATCAATTATATATGCTATTTAATATGGGTTGAAATTTTGGTGATCTCATTTTAATGGTAAAACCCATTAATTATGGAAACTGATATAGAGTAAATTGAGTAGATACCATTTAGGGGATTATGGGAACCTTATATGAAGACTTTTTTGGTTATGGTTCTCGATATATCAAAATACATTATAGTCTCTTTTCTCCCCATAAGGAAAAGTGACGACAGTTCCATTGAGGAATTAAGGCGTTTTGGTTGAGGAAGATCACAAACCACCAGTTCTGCTATTTGATCGATACCAATGGATCCAGGTATTTTTATTTGTTAATTTATCCTTAATAATCTGGCATGATATAGATCCTCGGCCTAATGGTGTTCTTGCTCTAGGATCATTCCATGTAGAATATAGTTAATTGTTTTGGAATTTTTTACAAGTGGTATCAGTAGTAGGTTATCATTGTTAGATTATTGGGATTGTTTTGCACAATTGTATATGTGTTTCATGAATTAAATGATGTAGTTGTGACATGTATATTGGTTCTGGATATACACTCGTTACTCTCGGTATATGCACATATATATACATCCTCGTTACTTCTTTTTTTTTAAAAAAAAAAGAGAGTCGTTTTTGAATTTTAATTGCATATATATATATATATATATGCATATATGCATATCTGAAATAGAAATTCCAGTGTATATATATATATATATTATATATATATATGCACAAACACACACTTCAATTTAAAGTTTGCTGGACATGATTGTGTATATATATTTGTCACGGATGTTGGTTTATTTTATTTTTGGGTGTTGCTTTCTACAATTTTTTGATGAAAACTAAGGTCATAAATCATTAAGTTAATGATTTTCTAAGTTTTCTGTGATTAAAATAATCATTTTTGGTGTTTAGAAGGCAAAGAAAAAGGCGAGTTTGCAATTTGGATCCAATTGGATCCGTTTCGGGTCATGTAGAACCTATCATGAGGTAGAAGACAGCAAAAAACGACGAGTCATTTTTTCTACGTGTGCAGCAGTCGTTTGGTTCAAAACAACATGTCGTTTTTCTTAAGGTAGAATGCGAAGTCTTAGGTTCAAAACGACATGCCGTTTTTGGGTAAACTAAACGACATGTCGTTTTCTTAAAGATGGCTGCATTCTTTTCTCTTCAAATGACATGTCGTTTATAAAAAAAAAAAAAACAACAAAAAAAAATTTAGGTTTGATTTTTGGTACCTATTTCCATATAAAAGTTTAATGTTCAAAAACAAATTAATTGAAACAATATGCTACCAAAGTAGTCTCTTTTGCATATATTAATTTATTTTAGAATATTAAGATAATTGTGTATGTATGATTCATGTGAATATTAACCGGCCCAAAGGAAGGTTAATGTTTGGCCGAAATTCATATTCACCTATAGTAATTAGTAATGATAAGATTCGAACTCCTCGTTACAAATATCAGTGTTCCAATTCCTTCACGGCGAGAATCACGTATCTTATTTTCTACCTAATGTTGGTCACGTCCATTTATTTATTTATTTATTTTTGAAGAGGTCCATTTCTTCACTTGAAACGAAAAGAAAATGTAAGTTACAATAAAACAAAGAGAATGATAGCCAATCTCATTCCCTCATTTCCATTCTCTGCACGTAGACGTTTGTCATTAGTTGATCCATCTAGCTAGCTTGCTTTTGGTTGAGACTATTTAATTATTATTATTTTTTTTTCCTTTTGGTTTCTTTTCTTCTATATAGAACTTTTCCTCCAACTGGTTTGATGCACATGTTGGAGTTCATATGGATGCACTAATATAATTATTTTAGTTGGAGAAGCCGTAAGCAAAACTCCTTCACCCAAAATGCATTTATTTATTTCTTTTCATTCTTGTTTTCTTCCCTAAGATACATAAATTGTTCCGTGTATGTATGTGTGTGTATATATAAATATGTATATACACTTTAAACTAGTATATATCGTGGGGGCACAAATTTTTTGAGGTCCATGTCGTCCCAGGCAAATCTTGTTCATGAACTCCCCATCCTAAGAATAGTTGATTGCTGTTTCATCTGAATATGCTTTACTTATTTATTTATTAGTTTATTTTGGGATCGGATCTGAATTGCCCTACTAAAAATAATTTATTACAGTTCTTCCGGGGAGATGAACATTTTAAGCCGGGGGGGGAGAACGAAAAAGAAAGGCAAGAAGTCATTGTCAATTTAAAAACCATAACAATAATTATGCTAAATCATTATTGGTACATAGGCACACACCAAAAGAGATGTGCCCCATGTTTCCCAATTTGGTCCACGACCAAACCCATATTCTTGTTTGCCACGTGGATCGCAGCAGGTGCATGACATCAGCATGAAGTGTGCTACCGGCCTGCATTATCAAATTTTTCTCATACATTTTAACAAAAGAAAAGTAAAGCACAAAAAATAGGTTATGTTAATTCCTGTTTTTCCCCTGAAAAAAAACTTCAATGCAAGAGAATGCTAAATAGTACTATTTTACCATATGGACGAAAGAATAAATAAACATATTATCATTATAATAAATTAAAACGTCATATTAACTATACCAATTTGATAATATTGATCACTATATAGTTGTCTATCGTATATACAACAACGTTTAATTTATTAATCACCATACGCGAATATATGATATTTGCTAGATAATGATCGAAATTATTTTTTCTTACAATTTATTGTTTAACGGTATTAATACGTAGTCACATGTGTAATTTTACGCATGATCAGATCTAAACGCGACATATCCCTAAAAACTTAGAGAAAACATGCGCCGGACACTTGAGCTGTATATCACTAAATGACAAGTAGATAAACAAAGCCTTGCTAATTAGGCTCAACGAAGATTTGTTTTTCTTTTAGATTGGCATAAAAGTGGCACACGCGTAAAGCCCCTCTCTAGTTCTTTTTATTAGGGTTAATTCCATAAATAGATTCTTAAGGTTGACTCCCAATTTTACTTTGATCCCTAACTTTTAAAATATCACAACTATTCCCCAATCTTATTACTTTGTTTCAGTTTTGTTCCCTTTGTTAATTATTTGTTAAATATTTTACAAAAAACTCTAAAAACTTAATATACTATTCTTTTGAAATTGAAACTCAATTGACTAATAATACAATAATATTGTTTTGATGGGACATTTTAAATTTTTTATGTTAAAAAATTGTATGCTTATGTAACGAAAAAGGATTGAAACTGTATGTGAGGGATTAAAGTAGGTCATTTTAAAAGCTAAAGATTAAAGAGAAATTGAGGGTACACATCAAAGCCCATTTGTGATACTAATCCTTTTTATTATTATTTAATCTGAAGGAACTCTCATATGTGGTCCTTAATGTTTTTTATAATAATTGAGTCTTCAAACTTAGCTAAATGTGACAATTAAGTCCCTAGTCACAAAAAGCTTGTCAAAATTAAGACTTAAAACGATCATGTGAGACACAGATAACGATAATGATTACAAATATTCGTACAAGCCAACAAAAATTGTTAATTATTCACACAATAATTAACAACGATGTAATTTCTTCTATTTTTGCTATAAAATTGAACAATTTAACCCTTATTAGAAGTAAATACGGTAGATAGGAGTTCTAAATGTGTCATGTGCATCTTAGGTGATTTTTTTCTATTCTAATTTTGAAAGAAATTTGTGATTAAGACTTAATTGCTACACTTTGTTAAGTTTAAGGACTCAATTGCTATAAAAAAGCTTAAAGACTACTTTACAAAAATACAAAAAATTTAAAAGGCAAATGTGCTAAAAACCTTTAAATTTAAGGTTCTTCTAAGATCATATTTTAAAGTACCGCTAAAACTAGCTAACCATAATTCTGATACTCTTTATTTTCTTTTACTACTTTTGAAAAATTTAGAGCATTTTTCAATTTGTGTGACTTCGTGTAAGACCATGCTAATCTTTTCTCTATGGTTCAATTTTTATCGGATGTCCATGAAGGGACTAATCCCGTTACTTGAGGAGGCATGTACATACATATCTAACACCTTCCGTTGGGTTGGCCGCCCGCCGTCTTGGAAGTTGGAACCATTACAAGCATTACATGTAAAACGCACTCTTATCATTACTATCAAATCCCTTTTAACTCAAACTCCACCAGTATTTTTTTTATTTCTTTTCTTATTATTATTTTTGAGATCAAATCCCATCTTCTGCCGCACGTCACTGTCCTCTTTCTCTCTCTTCACACATTACAAGTGCCATCCCCTCAGCTTAAGCTTCCTTTACAAGTAGTTCCTATATATACGAATTAACTATTAACAATTCCCCTTCCTTTATATGATCTCTTATATATTCTTCTTCTTCTACTATAGTGGTTTTGCCTCTTTCTGATCAGTTGCTTATTTTTGGCTATTGTTAATTATCTCCCAGAGATATAATGGGAGATAATAATGTAAACCTGCCGCCTGGTTTTCGTTTTCATCCAACAGATGAAGAGCTTGTAGTTCACTTTCTTCATCGTAAGGTTTCCTTCTTACCGTGCCATCCTGATGTCATTCCTGACCTCGACCTCTATCCCTATGATCCCTGGGAACTCGATGGTATGTAATTTATTAGATAATACATGTATAATTATTCTGATCTCCTAATGCATATAAAAATGTAATTCTATCATTTGCCCTAGACTTTGTATGAATGATAAAACACAACACGCTTCTGGCCTTGCCATTTTCTTTTAAGCCAACATTTGTTTTGGTTACGAGACAACAATGCGTAATGTTTAGTTTGTTAATTTTTTTTATCTAAGTTGACTGGTTATTAATTGAACATTAAAAAGCAAATATATATTACATGAACATCACAAAAAGCCAGGTATAATGCTTTTAATATTAATATAATTTAAATAAGCTCCTCACTTCAATAATTTCGTTATTCTATGGACGTTTTGTATTTTTGTTATGATTATATGAGCACTGGTTTTGATTTGAGTGTATATATACACATACATATATATACCATGTATGCATATGCAGGTAAGGCTTTGGGTGAGGATAACAAGTGGTACTTCTACAGCAGAAAGACGCAAAATAGGGTAACAAAGAATGGGTATTGGAAGCCTTTAGGCGTAGAAGAAGCAGTGATCGGGAGAGGTGGTAACAAGAAAGTTGGTACCAAAAAGTACTTGGTCTTCTACGTAGGAGAAGCTCCTAATTCTTCTGTCAAAACTAATTGGATAATGCACGAGTTTCATCTCTCCGATGTTTCTGCTTCTTCTTCCTCCGCTAGTTCTTCTTCTTGTACTAGATCGTCCAAAAGAAGAACATCCAAAATAAAAATTGTTAGTACCCCAAAAACACGTAATTTACTACACTTCATATATATGTGAAAGAATCAATACTATTGGTTTGTACCATATATTTCTAACGTGGAATTATATGTTTTCTCTCAGGATACAAGCAAATGGGTTCTCTGTCGAGTCTATGAACGTGATGAAGATGACGATGGAGCACAGCTTTCATCCTTGGATGAAGTTTTCTTATCATTGGATGATCTTGATGAAATAAGTTTACCAAATAATTAATTAGTTTAGATCTTGGACGTTAAAGAAAAAGCTGTCCAACTAAGGATCCAAATTAATTAAGGGCTGCCAATTATATCAACCTAGTTTTAAACTCAGAATATGTAGAATATTACAATTTATTCCTCTTATATATATATATATATATATATGCAGTATTGTATTGTTAATGTAGCTAGCTTCATATGCACCTGAAGTGGTGGGCACTATATATGTACTTTGTGGGGATGAGAAAAAAGAAAAATTACTTACGGAACATCTAGTAGCAACTTGCATATATAACCCAAGGTTACAAGAAGTTTCTCGACTTCCAAATTCTGACACGTTTAACAATAGGCCTGGCAAAACAGCAATTTAAAATTCCTACCTCAGAGTTTTTGAAACTATATACATAATGTGGAAGTTGTTGACTTTAATATAAGAAGTTGCACGGAAGGTGGTGGCTTTTTGTCCTTATCTCTTTATTTTGATGGGATACGGATCAGGTGAAGGGATTATTGTGAGGAAAATAGATAAAATGTAGAGCCCAGTGAGCACTGTAATGTTTAAGTCTGCGACTCTTCGCGCAATTGAGCATTTCAAAAAAAAAGAAAAAGAGACTTTTTTTCTTTTTTTTAGCTTTTTTTTTTCTTTTGGCTACATTTGATGGCATTTGGTAGTTGTTGTATTTGTCACAATGGCAAGGAACAATTTTTTTATGGGTGGCTGCTTAGGAGAGGATGCAGTCATGGATGATGTAAGCATTCACATGTGACTTACAATAGACGTACTTACTGCACGGGTTTATGTGTTTTTTCTTTTCCTTTTTTTTTTAAAGCCCTCCACTATTTCCCTTTCTTTTCCACCCATTGTTGCTTTCCCTTTTATATACAACACGCTCACCAAATCCATTCCATCGAAAGAAAAGAGCTGGCCTAATTCATAATTCCATTTTCGATTGATATTTCCACATTTTGACTTGTTTACTCATCAGTACTCATTGTTGTGGGTGATTTAAACCAAGACTTTGAGCAGTTGCAATGACTACAAGGCTAGCTGAGGTGACCATAGGGGATCTATGAGGAATTATATAGTTTCCTTTTTCTATGAGGAATTAATTAATTTTTGAGAAAAAGCGAAAATTAATTTTTGTTGTGCTAAAATTATTATTTTTTTGTTAGTCTATCTAGTTAGGTTACAAATTATATTTAAATGATATGCATTGTATGAATATTCTATAAATTATTTCAAAATCATATTGCTTTAATTGCTAGAGACTAGCAATAAACTAGTTGGGGGTGTAATTAGACTATAAAAGTATGCATTTTACAAGGCTCAAATCACTTATTTATATTTTTATTTCTTATTAAACTCTCTAATTAATAATATTTTTGTCTTAATTAGTATTTTAGTGTCTTAGTGTGTAAATGTGTTTAAAAATATGTTTTTATGTTTGATAATATTTTTAGTAATCTTTGGAGTCGTTTTGATCAGTTAAATATATATTTAGTTTGTAAATAATTGAAACCTTTAAAATAAATTTGTGTTTATTTTGAGTCATAAAATATTTATAAATAAATTCTAAGTTTGTAATATGTTCTATTATATTTCTAATAATTTCTAAAAATATTTTTAAGTCTTAGATAATATATCTGTTAATGTTAGTTAATTTTAGAAGCTTTTAGTTATTTTTAATGTGTTTTATGTGTTTAACTGTAAAATAAATATTTTTAAAATTATTGCATATTTTTTGTTCGTAAAATAATTAATTTTAATGTGCTTGTTAATTTTAGATTTAAAATCTGAAGGAAAACAGAGCAAAAGGGCAAAAATAGACCTTAAATGTATAACAAAATCAAATGAAATTCAAAATAAAAAAAATGCCATGTGGCTCGTAAAGAATCGTCCAATCGAGCCTCCAAGCTCATTTGGAACGTCCATCTGTCCAACACTATCCTAAGATTAGCTTCAAATCTAATGTGGGTGAGCATAGCTAAAACCATCTTCATAGGTTGTGCGATTGGACAACCTGGGCTGATTTAACGATAGCCTTCAGCCCAATTTGGTCCTAGTGTTCTTCACCAATCCCAACCATTCACTGAGTCTTTAGTTAGTGATCTAAGGGCTGAGAAGCATGTCGGATTTCGAAGCCAAACTTGCATAGTGACGAGTTGTCTCAAGTAGAAAGGAAAAAAATAAAAATAAAACTAAAATAAAATCTGCTTAGGTTGCAACTGAAGGACAATAGAAAAATAAAAGAAATAAAAAAAATAAATACAATAAAATATATTAAAAATATTAAGAATAGTAGAAATCTTCTACTATAAAAGGCCCTCCCCTCGCCCCCAATTTGAACCCCCACAGCCATTTGGCCCTTTTCACCCCTTTTTTTTAGTTCTTTCTCTTCACCCCCATAGCCATTTGCACCCCAACGGCCATTTGGCACTCCCATGATCTAACTTTTAATATTAAAATTATGCCCAAATTAGTGTAGAGAGTTTAGTGAGGTAGAGAGACGATTTTGTATGCATAGTACTCTGGTATGGATTTTAACTCTATGTTTGCTTTGTAATGCCCATATTTTTTCAGTCTTGAGTAATTCTTGTTAGTGTTGTTATGCTGCCTATTTTCACATAAATACAGTCATGATTTGTTCTTGTAATTTAATTGTATTGCATAATTAATATCAATAATAATGAAATAATGTTCAATTTTATAGAATATCTTTTACTACAATACGACTTGATATGTTGTAGATATTAAATATTTCATAAGATGAGGTGCTGCCAAATTAACGTAAAAATTTATTCCATTTACATATAATAATTTTGACTTGTTATTATCTTTTCTATCTTAAAATTATGTTAATTATAATTGTAGTGACAACAGTTATAATTTTCAAAATTTGTGCGCAAAATTATTAGTAAGAGGTAATTATTTTGCTAAATTTTATAGGAAAATCTTTACGGCATTATAGCTTGCTATATTTTCATTTTTGGTTGACTTGTAAAATTGCTAAAAGTGCTTGCAATTAATGAGAAAATGTATAATAAATCAAATGCTTTAGATAATTATTTAGCGTTAAAATTCTAATCAATTATAAAACATACAAAAGATTCTCGAAGCTTTACAATTTTAATTTTATGTTTTAAAATCTTATTTTAAAAGTCTCAAAATATTTGTTTTCTTTTTAAGTTTTATTTTGTAACATTCCTTTGTCATTTTAAATTGAAATTTTTTTAATCTTATAAAATCCTACCTCCCTGTAGATACGACAACCTTTGTATACTACAAACATTTGTATTTAAAGAATCATTTTAAATGATACAAGATGAAGTCAAATCACAAGAGCCGTTGTAGGATGAGGAAGCATTTGTGACCATCAATTTGAGCTTATCGAAGGTCATATCATATACACCACAAATGGATCCCTACTTACCATTGGCACCACCTTCACCATATTACATCTTTCACGAGCTTAAGTGAGAATTGGAGTTCTCTTCTCAAGCGATTCAACCAAACAGAGTCAAGTTGGTGTGATGTGCATAATTGTTCCATATCTTGTCAAGCGGGAAGGCATTAACTGTTAGACATGTATGCCCTAAGGAGTAAAAATGTAATGAGTTTTTGAAGACATTTTTATCAATAAAGAATTCATTTATTATTAATATACCAAATCTTGTCCTCTTTACGTTCATATTTGTTGAATGTATGATAAGCAGGCAATAGTCTGAGACTGTCGGTCTAAACCTTTAAGAATTGGGCATATGATGGACAGATTATGCGGAATACACGATTCTTAAGGTGACGATCTAAATCATAAGATCCACAATCGAGGGAATAAAGTTGGGCACTTTATTCATGTAAAGATTGTTATGTTGTTTATATCCCTATTGGGAGATGGTTTGTCTTGACCATCGGAGGTGGACTCCGTGAATAGAAACATTGGCACGTTGTCATAGGTAACGATGTGTTAGATCGGGACATAAAGTAAATTGATTTGGATTAATAATTCTGTCTTGGCAAATCGATTCACTTTAGACAATCATTTGTATTGTATCTTAATCTTGAGATAACTAGTGGGCCCATTGTCATGACTTGTGTCTTTTGATGTGCCAAAGGG
>CAMOHE010051082.1:0-46931 GCA_946598075.1 Artocarpus hirsutus
TGATTGTCTTGCAATCTTTCTAAGACTATCCTAAGTGATTTATGAATCTTATTAGAGACTAAAATATATAGATTCATTTATGGATGTGGATACATGTTGTGCTTTAGTTTTAATTGCCCTTATGCACACCTTAGGATCAAGGGTGTGTAGAGCTTACGTTAATTGAATTCGGAGATTAAAGGATTGTTGAGAAGCTTGAAAGGTAGGGATTCTATTACTCATCTTTTGTGAGATTTTTCTGGAATTGAAATTGATTGTTTTACCACAAGATATATATATCTATGTTGAACTGCTATGATATGAGAATTACATATGATATTATGACATGAACTCGGCCTGTATTGAACAGCGAGGAACATAATAAAATGATATATGTTGTTATAAATTGAGAAGCATGGTTAGGAAAATTGACTCTTTAAGTAAATAATATTTGTATATAAAGAAATGGTGAGACGTGAAGAGGGCGGCGGTTACGTCCTTGGACACGAATACCCTAAAAGGTAAAATAGGGGGAAGGTGATGACGCTTCCTTGGGTCGAAAGTCCCAGAACGCACTGTACAGGAATCGACTTGGTGAGGACTCGGGGCTTGATGTCCCCTCACCGGAATACCCTCGGAATGTTTGGAGGGTGGCCAAGCACGCCCATTTGGGTTTCGATAAGTTGAGTAATACTTTATGTAATGTGGATACCTAGGAATAATGATGAATGTGAATATTGTATATATGTATATGTATGAAACTTGATAATGAATAACTATGATATCCACGGAATATGATCATAATAAATCTCATAATCTGGTATATGATGAAAACTAACTAACCATGCAGGTTTAATGTGGTAAGAATAAAACCTTAAGGTGAGTAATGGTTTTTCATACTGAGCATGTTGTCGCTCATTCCCTGATATGTTTATCTTTTCAGGACTCACTAAGTGTGAAGTAGCTACAAGAAAAATAGTTAGAGAAGCTATGTAGCTATATTACGTTGGGATTACTTTGAATGCAACAAATGATCTTCATGATAATATAAGCATCGATTGTTATTTTCTGTCATTGTATTAAGATTTGTTGAGGGTTAAAATGATGATGATGACAGTTGTATATTATTAAAATCTAAGGTGGTACATTAAACTGTGGTTTATTTATTTGTTTATATCTTTATTTTAATTTAAGAGTTTTTATTTAAGTCCCGGGCAAATTACTTTGACGATTTGTATTTATTTTCTAATCTTTATTTTATTTAATAAAAACAGTTAACCCCCACTTAGGGGCGTTACACTTCCAAGTACAACATGGGAGTTCTATGGCATCAAAGGACAAGCTTTCGATGAAGAGCTTACAACGAGAAGAATCATGATGAAGAAGCTCATCACCATTAGAGGCTTCAAACTATTACTAATTCTAGGCATTTGAAAGGAATTTACTGTCAATAAGCTTGTATATAAGAGCTTTGATTAAGGAGATTACTCAAAAATATGTATTTTTCAGCTGAAGATATATGTTTTTGAGTTTTGATGTGCATAGGTGGTGAAGTTTGATGTCATATTTATAGTACTGCTTTCAAGGAAGGGCTAGGTGACCAATCAAAACAACACGTGGGCGGACTCAATTGGAAGTTGGAGACGTGCAGCCCCACCTGGTCATATGGTCATGTGCCTTTTTAGCCAGGGTGCCTGGAGTCAAGATGCAGGATTTGGAATCACAAATAGGAGTGATGTGTACAGTCCATCAAGTCGATGAAAGGAGTCACCTATAAAGGAGTGTGGGTGGCCTACCCTCCTTAAACTTTTTTGTAATTTTATATATAAAATTTTACGAAAATTTTGTTTTATCTTCTTTGAAATTATAATATGCATTTTTTACATGGCATTTTATAAACTAAAACTAAACCAAAATAGCACTAAAAAACTAGAACTAACAAAACTAAGTTACAAAACTAATTAACAAAGCTATGTAACAAAAAACAATTAATTCACACAAAGCCTAAATAATTGCTAGTGAGTTTTGAACAACAAAAAATATAAATAATTGCTATAATGGTCATAGAGGATTCTCATCAAACATGTTGAGCATCATACATACAAACACATAAAAAGTTATTAAAGTTTAAATTAATTTTAGAACTAAAACGAAAACTAAAATTAAAACTATGTAACAAAAACTAATTAATTTACACGAACCATAAATAATTAAAATAAACTATATAACTAAACATTAAATAAAAACTAAAAAAAAAAGAAATGAAATGTTACCAAACAGCGATGGGAGGCGAGCAACAGGTAACTTCTAGGCCTAGGCTAATGGTAACGGCGGGGTCATGGAGGCCTCCGATCGAGGTGGTGGCAGGTTCAAATGGTTGGAGAGAAGAACTTTGAAGGAGGGATGGCGATGAGCTCGTGGAGGGCAGGGTGAGGCAACAATGGCACATTTGGGTCGAGGAAAAAACAGCGATGGCAACAGTCATAATAGAGAGAGGGTTTGAGGGGAGAGGCGGGCCTAATTGTTAGACTATGTGCCTTATAGATTAAATGATGTAATTTTGAGACATTTATATTAATAAAGAATTATTATTTGTCACATATCAAATATTGTTCTCCTTATATTCATTTATGTTGAATATATGAAAGCAAACAAAGTCTGAGACTGTCAATCTAAACTTTTAAGATCATGCATATGATTGACGAATTATGCGGAAAACATAAATCTTAAAATGATAGTCTAAATATGAAAGGTCTATAATTGAGTGAATAAGATTGGGCACTTTATTCATGTTAAGATCTATATCCTTAACAGGAAATGACTTGTCTTGATCATCGGAGTTGGACTCCAAGAGTAAAGACATTGGTATATTGTCATTGGTGATGATATGTTGGATCAGGATTAAAAACGAATTAATTTGATTAATAATTCCATTTGAATAAATTAATTCACTTTAGACAATCGTATATGTTACATCTTAATCTTAAAACGAGTCAATGAGTTTGTATTCTTGACTTGTATTTTTTGATGTATCAAAGGATGACGTCCTGAATTAATTAAAGGTACGCATACCGATACGTTGGAGACGTGACTCTTTAATGATGAAGACTTGTTATTTATAGATATGGAATCTATAGCACATTTGTAGAGTTAATGATCTTCTCTTATGGACATTCCTTTCTAATTAGAAACTAAAGCACTCAACCATTTGGATATATATGTGTAACTAAATAGTATACTATTTGTATTGGTTATAAATAGTAAGTATTCTAATGGCGAGATAATAAAATATAAGATAAATATAATTCGGGAGGTAAAACAGAATTTTCCTTAAACTGATTATAGATATCCTATGGGGATGTTGCATATAATGATATGTCATCGACAAAAGATTTATTGGAGTTTCATAATTTATAATATAGTTCGAGAGTGCAGCTTTAAGCTTTCAGTGTAATATCTTTAGAGTTGATAATTATAGAATGTACATGATGAGAACATATCTTTTTATAATTATAGAAGCTTGATCTATATATGTTCATCCGGTCCCCTTTACTAGCTCGTATATTTTCCTGTAATGATGCGGCCTATTTTTATGACAAATTGGTAATTTATGTTAATTATTAAATTGTCTTAAATTCGGTTAATTGGATTTTAATAATTCATATTAGTTTATTAGTTTAATTAATTTTATAACAAAATTAATTCAAAACAAACATGTTGAATTATTTAAATATATTTTATTTATATATGAGATTATCTGTATATGATTGTTTTAATCATATAACTTCTGTTTTGGGTTATTTGAATTAAAATGAGGCTCTATAAACGACACCTAGGTCAAATAAAATAATAATTATCCAATCAATTCAAATTGTATTCATCCAATAAATTTTAGAGTAGAGAAATACATGATAGGAGTATGCCACGTAAGCCCAATCAACCTGTCCTAGTTCTATTTATAAAAGCCAATATTCCCTTAATAAAATTACATATAAGCATAACTTACAACAGCCTCCTCAGTACGAAATTGAGGTGCGATTGTCAAATAACTCATAGAGTGTTTGGAAACAAAGTTGGAACTTAAAGTTGAAACTTAAACGCTGTAACATATAAAAGCATTACATTATAGCAATATTTTGCTTTTCACTGTAGCATATGAAAACTTTATATTATAGCAAGTTACAACTTCAAACTAAGCCTCAATCATCAGATGTGGTACTAACAGTAAATCTACATCGACACCAATTTCGAAGTTTAAAATTTAAATTCCCCACCTCAATTTTTTTTTGTTTTAAATAATCGTTAGACATACAAGATGGAATGAGAAAAATTTAGGGGTGGTAAATTGGGTCAATGGGTCGGGTTAGTGTTGGGTTGGGGGTCGACACTAACCCAACTTGTGATACGAACGGGTTGAAAATTTTTAACCCTATCATGACCCGTTTTGGTACGCGTTGACACGAATGAGACTGTGCCAACCCTTTCATTATGTACAATGTCAAAAAACAATGACCTATAACCCGTATTTAACTTGCAACCCGACTATGACCTGCCACTCGTCTATGATCCGCCTACACTAGTATATATATACAATAAAAACAAACATAAAATTAAATCAGTTTTATACCATAACAACAAGAAAGTTCGGTCCTAAATTTTAAAAAACATCCAACAAGTTCAAAGCATATCACAAGCCATCATAGCAACTGTTGATATCGTTACTAAATGTAGATTCTGATGCAACTGTTGATATCGAAATGTTTAAAATGTTACAAGCCATCATAGCAAGGATGGGATAAAGGAACTGATTTGTCTTCCAAAGTGAGAGGCAAGGTTTTGATGTTTAGGGTTATACTTTTGTCTATATCTGATATGATATATAATAATAGAATAAAAAAAATCTGAATAAATATAAGCGGGTCAGTTTAGGGTTAGGTGGGTTGACCCAAACCCGACCTGTTTTTAGATGGGTGAGTTTCAGGTTGACACTAAACTGACCCGAGGTTAATTTTTTTGACATTAACCAGTAAAAATTCGTGTCGAGCTCGTGTCATGTCGAAACCTATATTGCCAACCCAAGTGAAAATGAGATTAAAAAAAAAACTACATGAAAGCCAAAAGGGGAAAGCGACCTTTGGGGCTTGGGCTAGCAAAATGGAGAATAGCCCATAGCCTGTGGGTTCCAAAACCAGAGTAACAAAAAGATTTGTTTAATTATTACCAATGAAAAAAAATTACAAAATGTGATTATTTTTTAAGAAATGAATTAAAATCTGTCTCCATTTTACAAATTTCATATATTAAGAATCTTTTTAATTATATATATTAAGAATCCAAAAATCTTCCAAGTAAACTTTATCTTGTATTTAATATTTTTTTTAACAAATCTCTTTAATTTTCTCATAGTTGAGTCGTTGAAAAAATTGATATTAAAAAATATAGACATACTTAATTAATTACAATGTAACTTAAACAAAAAAACAATATCATTTGTATTATCGATCTATAATGTTAACACAGCCTAAATAAGAAGTATCATTGTTACTGAAAGTTTTAAAAAAATGAAATAAATGTCATTGAGATTATTATTATTAGTATCATTAACATAATGATATAATAATTATATAATAATTATATAACGTATAAGATATACAAAAAATTTAATAAATATTATATCATTAATTTAATTACAAATAAAAAAAAAATACTATTCATTCGAATAATAAATAATATATATAAATGAAATTAAAAGTATTTGCAAATCTCAAATTTTAAACACCTCCAGTTTCCCCAAAAACAAACGAGAGTCCACGGAGAGAGTGCGAGAAGTTTAGGAGAAGAAAGGTTTGAAATGGCGTCGGGGGGAGGAGTGGAGTGGCACGTTCGGCCTCCGAACCCAAAGAATCCGATCGTGTTCTTCGACATCACAATCGGCACCATCCCGGCCGGCCGAATAAAGATGGAGCTCTTCGCTGACATCGCCCCCAAAACCGCCGAGAATTTCAGGCAGTTCTGCACCGGCGAGTACAGAAAAGCTGGTCTCCCTGTTGGCTACAAGGGCTGCCAGTTCCACCGAGTCATCAAGGATTTCATGATTCAAGCTGGAGATTTCCTTAAGGTTCTTTGAATTTAGCATATCAACGAAATGAAGCTTAATATTTGCTAAAATATTAAAATCATATTCTTGAGAATAACAGTTTGTAAAAATGTCATTTGGAAAAAAAAATTATCCAAGTATCTATTGAACAGACCGTTTGAGAAATGAGTTTGAACCAAATTTCATACTGTAGTTAAATTGTGTGTAGGAAAACACTATTGCGAGATTTTTTTTTTTATTTCTTGAAACTCATTTTTCAAACGGCCTAGAAGTATTGATCTATGACTATATTAGAAATGAGAGTTTGTTCACTGTAGCTTCTCTCACATTTTAGGTTTAACATGTACATTTTTTTCATGTCCTTTTTTTTAGGGTGATGGTAGTGGCTGTGTTTCCATCTACGGGCATAAGTTTGATGATGAAAACTTCATTGCCAAACACACTGGTCCTGGCCTCTTATCAATGGTATGCATTTACTATCATAGGCTAATTGATATATGATTTTTTTTTTCTAGCTCCTTTACTTATTATGCATTAAGTTTATCTATTTGGAAACTTGGTTCAAACCAAAAAGTTTTAGTTCAAACCAATTTTGTTACAATGTTTTCTCTCATAGAATTTAAATTGCTATAATGTTTTAGGTTCAAACTATTGGTTTAAACTGACTTTGCAAAAGCCCTATAAAATGGCTCCATTGTAAAGGTTTTAGGTGTTGTGAAATTATTTTAAGAGGGAAAACAAAGGTGTCCTTGAATGATTAAATTGCCTTAGTGCTCTCTAATCATCAAAACACCATATTGCACATATTCCTTGGCCTTGGAGTGATTTACAATTAATTTACGTTAATTTGTGTAACCAGTCAATCTTATTTGAATTTTGTATTTAGCGTTGTGAAACAGAAAATGTTACGAGATAATGGTACATGGTATCGAAATAGATAAAGAACAATGATATAGGGCATTAGTGGTGCTGAACATGACACACTAATAGAGGGTGGTGGGTGCCATAACATGAGACTCATAGCTTGGAGCCATCTTCTATTAGTTGTGATGCTTATCATTAGTAGCATCCCTAAGCATTTTTCATAGATATAGGATTTCTACCTCAAATGTTTTATGGGTTTGATTATTGAATTTGTTCTGATCAAGAGACGTTATCTCGTAACTAAGACCTGTAGTCAATGTTTCTGATTACTCGTGTGGGTATTTAACTTGAAATGTTTTTGGATTTCTGTCCTTGATTTATAAGGGAAACACTTTCTAACTTCTTGTTAATTTATTGATCTTTTTTTTTTTTTTTTTTATGATTAGCTGATTTGGTATTTTAATTGCTGTAGCGTGTTCATTCCAAATTCTTCTATTGGAATAAACCCACTTCTATATCTGTAGAATACTAGATTCAATTTGCTTACTAGGTACAGTTGCGAATTTTATTTTGTAGACAATGTTCCTTGTAGATCAAAGGACCTATATTTGGCTTTGATAGATCCCAAGATATTTGTTTTTTAAGGAGAAACTTTATTAAAAGGGGAAAAACAGAAAAACACAAGTCGAGGAGCAGTTCTTACTCCTTATAAGCACCCCAAAAAAAAAAAAAAAAAAAGGAAAACCAAGGCAAGTAACTTATATAACTAGAACCTGCTCCTATGTCTACAAATCAAAAGAAAGTAACATCTCTAAATTACTTAAAAAGGGTATTTCACAAAGTAGGCCAAAACCAAATCATATCCATAATAATCCAATATCTAATACCGAAGACGCTCTCATTTCTGTTGACTTTCCAATGAAGCTCTACTAATTCTGGGAAGAGTTAGATTTGTGAATCGCACAGGCATCCCTGGAAAATCCTTGGAAAATTTGGTCTTCCAGTGGCTAGAAGTTGGTGAAATTGATATGTTCCATAATTTTTTTCCTTGTGAAATTATAACAAAAATTAGCCAATGCCATCTAAGAAAGGCTTTGGGCTGTGCTCGGAATTTTGTTTTTTCTTTTTGGTGTTGCATCCTTATATTTGGATAGTATATATATGTTATTTATTTTTCTTCTAAACATGTAGCATAGATGGCAGTGATCTATGCACCAGTACTTATTTATATTTGAATTAGTTTCTTTGCCGTATTCCTGTTTCCGAGAAAATATTCTACCCTAAGTTAAAAAAAGATTTATTTTTTTGGTTGATTCCTAGGACTGATGGCATATGTTTTTCTTCCTCCTTGCAGGCCAATAGTGGACCAAATACCAACGGGTGTCAGGTAATCAACTCTCTGTGTACTGAGATATCTATGCATGAGAAATATGCATGAAGACACACCAACGAGCATGTAATTATCATGTATTAAGGGACGATAACTCTTTGCTTCTGCACATTGAACTGGCCCCATGTTTAGTTTCTATTCTCTAAAAATTGTTTCCATGGCACTCATAACAAGGGAATCTCCTGTGAGCTCTGCACTCTCTATGGGTGCCTTCTTGTAAAACACCCTTGCTTGTTGTATCTACGTACTCACATAATGAACTTCAAACAGAAATTGCCATAATCTTGTTTGACCTCTAGTTAGAGAGGCTAGATTAATAACTTAAGTATATAAATTATTCTAGCCGGCTCCTTACTGTCCTTTGACTCTAACCGTGTGTTTGTCATTCTTAGAGTCCGTTTGGTTCGTGGTTCGAATCACGGTTCGAATCATTTTGCTACAGTATTTTCTCTCACAAAAATTTAAATCTTTATTCAAGTTTTTTATTCAAATCTATGAACCAAACGGACCCAATTCCAACCAAAACTTTTGGCTGCTACAGCGTAAAGCTCTCACATACTACAGTGGTTTTATTAACTGGTTCTAATCAATGCTCCCGAACAACATAATGTAAATTGACTGGGAGATTGAAGGGCACTAACATTTTCTTGAATGCTCTTTAGATTTTGATGACTGTGGTGAACTAATTCCGTGCAATGGATATTGAGTTACTGACTAAACTATTTGTACTTTCCTTAACGCAGTTCTTCATCACTTGTGCTAAATGCGACTGGCTTGACAACAAGCATGTTGTTTTTGGGGTATGTACTATCTTATTCTGTTTATAAATTCATCCTGAACTTTTGGTTTGATCAGTAAGGGGTTCCCCTATGAGCTTTCAGGTAAATTTACCTTGGATAGTGTCGATATCAAATTTGAAGCGAGTCATTGTACCATGTGGGACCTGTAAATAGAGATCATTCTTGACAATGGAAGACCAACCGGATAATCCTCGGAATTTCTCTTAATTCTGCTTGCATGCGATCTTTTGCATAAATTTAGTAAGCGAACTGAAAGTTTTATTCAACTGCATATAACGTGTACTTGGGACCTATGAGGTATAAGCTCGTAGTTTGCATTTATTCAGCTGTGGTTGGTTGGTTGAGTTGAGTCTAATAATTCTTTTCACATCTGATGCCTCCATTTCCGTTGGCTATCTATTAATTATTTAAGAACAGTAATTATTCACGAGCATCTGGAATCTTTTTTTTTCTCCTTCTCTGAGTGCATATAACTGGTTATCTCTGATGATTATTATGCAGAGAGTACTTGGAGACGGTCTTCTGGTTGTGAGGAAGATTGAGAATGTAGCTACCGGACCCAACAACCGGCCTAAACTGGCATGTGTAATTTCTGAATGTGGCGAAATGTAAAAACCTTTTACAAATTGTTCGCGAGAAAGAACAAGAGAATTATCATGTGACCCATAAGCAGAGTCAGTGTCATCAAACAATTATTTTAGCGCCACCCAAATGAACATCTAGCATCGCACTTTTGTCGAGATGATTGATATTTACTTTTTAATGGGGTTTCTCCTCTCTCGCCTAAATTGTTTTCTAGGCAGTTTGCACTGTTTTAGAATCTATCACCAATGCGCTCTCAAACAAATGACTTTAAAAGTGCAAATTATGTTTTATACTACTTTTAGAGTCTTGTTATTAGACTTGAATTTTTCATAAAAGTGACGAATTCAAATCACAACTCTGTAACTTTTAAGTAATGTTTCTCTAATTCTACCAGCCTTGAAATTCCCCCAGATTGGGACAATAAATCTATTTGGCCAAAGGTGGAACCAGCTCGTCCAAGTTACCATAGTCCACCAAAATTACAGTTTCTTCACCCAACGTAAGACCAAGCAGACGTTCCGTTCACATATCGAGATGAAATTGAGCTTAAGCATGTCTTCTATTCTAAGGACCAATAACCGTACGTCTCCAAGAGTTGTGAGTTTTCTTGCAGTAAAAAGATCAAACCATTGTCGTCTTGTCTTCAACACTATTTAACACAGCGAATTTATAGGAAACAGCAGATTTTACCTATCTCTTTGTAACTAATATCAGATGTTCTAAGAATATAAAATAAATAGCAAAATACCCCTTTTGTAAGCGTAGTTTAGATGAAGCAAAAAACCTAAAATACCCCCATTTCACTCAGTCAGCTCCCAGTCTCTCTTCCCCTCATCCGTCTTTCTTCTGGTTTGCCCCTTTCTTTCCTCCTCCATGGTCGTCAGTCATTGAAGATTCACCGACGCGGATCTCCGACGGTCGTCGATCTCAATCACTGAAGAAGCAAGATGGCGAGTTCGCGAGCACCTATCGGAATATAAGTCGCGCAGATGAAGATAGTGCAAGGATTGATGTGCTCATCGCCGGAGAGGACGAATCTTATTGAAATATCAGATTGCAACCACCGACGCCACGATCACGACCACAATGTCTAGCTTTCCCAATCTGTCGTTACGAAGAATATCGTCGATCTATTACGCTGGAAAGGTTGCCAAGGATCGTGCCAGAGAGGATCGATGTAGAGCATCTCAGGCAACGATTGGCTTCTTGGATGGCTTTGTGGTGAAAGATCGACGATGTCTGGATTTGTAGATCGACTTTGAATCCGTGCTCGTCCTCACCATCCGAGTACTCTGAGAGCTCCGATCGCCATCTGAGAGCAAAATGAGTTATTGGTTCTGTTTGATTGTTTCTAGCGGTTTTTAAAATAGATTAAAATAATTTTGTTTTATAAAATAATATTTTTTTTTAAAATTATATTAAAAATATTTTTAAAATTTTTGTCTTTAAAATCGTGTAAAAATAGTTTCAAAAAACTCTGGTGCCATTGTTTTCGAGGTTTCATTTTCTATGCTTGATATAAGGAACAAATATTTTGGTTTGCTGTGCTTAGAGATATGAGTTATTAATTTTTCTTATACATTTTTTATCCAAAAAAAAAGACGTTTTACTTTTTTATTTTTTATTTTTTAAAATTTTTGTGGTCACCAATGATGTAGTTGGTGTTAGTGTTGTCCGATGAAGTTGCTGTTAAATTTTTATATTTACATATAAATATTGTATTTATCAAATGAGAGCATCGTTATTAGAGCTAGTGATGTCCGATGAAGCCATCAGTAAATTTTTATATTACATGATAGTATTTAAAAGTGAATACTATATTTCCCAATAGTTAATGATATAGCGAAGTCGTTAGTAAATTTTTGTATTTACATATAAGTATAGTATTTACAGATAAATATTGTATTTTTCAGGCTGCTGTTGATGCGACAAAGTCAACATTAATTTTTTGTATTTACATATAAATACAATATTTATAGGTAAATATCTATTTTTTTGGCTGCTAGTGGTCCGACAAAGTCACCGGTAATTTTTTGTATTTGCACGTAAATATATTATTTATAGGTAAATATTGTATTTGTTGGTCACCGATGGTCCAGCGAAGTTGTCGGTAATTTTTTTTATTTATACGTAAATACAGTGTTTATAGGTAAATATTGTATTTCTCAGCCGCCAGTAGTCTGACAAAGTCTCGGTGAATTTTTATATTTACATGTAAATACTGTATTTCTCTGTTTCCAGAGGTCCAACAAAGTCACTTGTAAAATTTGTATTTATATGTAAATACAATATTTATAGGTAAATGTTGTATTTCTTAGCCACCGATTTGATGAAGTTCTGGTAAATTTTTATCTTTATATGTCATTATAATATTTACAGGTAAATATTATATTTATCGACCACCAGTGATACAGCAAAGTTGCCAGTAAAATATTTATATTTACATGTAAATACAGTATTTTAAAGAAAATATAGTATTTCTCAACCGCTGATAGTTTTACAAAGTCACTAGTAAATTTTTCAATATTTGAAAATACAAGTGGCCCCTTTTGTTTTTGTTTTTAGAATTTTTAGAAATGTTTTTGCACGTTTTTTGAGATAAATTTTAAAAACACTCTCAACACAATTCTCAAAAAATTCTTATTTTTCAAAACAAAAATATTTTCACCTATTTTGAAAATAATACCAAACGGCCCCAAGTATTTCTCAGCCATTGTCAGTGTCGATGAGAGAGGAGGGTGAGAGATGTGAAGAAGAAAAAAGTGAGGATATTTTAGGATTTTTATTCTCAATTATTCATGATATATTTTTCAATTTCTCAAGATATGCTATTTAGTACATATTTTAAAACACATGACATTATTTACTAAGTTTTGACCAAAATTTGCTATTGTGCTCTTTTTCCCTAAAATAAACAAAAGTGTGAACTTGAGGGAGTCGAGTATTATTATTTTATACTTTTCTTATTGATTTTGATAAAAGATAATTGTATATTCTCAAAATTGCATTTTAGAATTTTAAACTCAAACCAATTTATATATTTTTCTAACCATGTGTTTGAAATATTAGTTAGAATTAATTAGTTTTAAATAATTACCGTGTAAAACTCTTAACAGTTACAGTAAAAAGTAAAAGTTGCTAAAGTGTTAAGCTCTCGTATTTTATATTTTTTAAACTTAAAATTTTATTTCTAACCAGCTTATCAAATAACCCCTAAATTGATTGTTGATTTTAACCCTATGAATTGATATATTTACATTTTGTACTCACTTAGATAAACGTGTCGCATATACTAATTTGGCTATTGGTTACCGAATCGAAGAGTTTCTAGAAGAGTAGATTGTAGAGATGCCACAATTTTCATTAGTGTGTTATGTAGGGTCCGTTTGTTTCAAATATTATATGGACTCGATAGACTTAAATTTGGATTCGAGTATCAAGAATCATTTGGATACGTGTTTGTTTTCTCGAAAATCTGAATCCTTTGAGTATCAAAAATCCAAATGTTCAGAGTTCTCATTTCCCCCTAAACTTTTGGGCCTGTTTGTTTGGAGAACTCTTTAAATTCTTTAGACTCAAATTTGGATTCAAGTATTAAAAATCCTTTAAATACGTGTTCGTTTCATCCAAAATCTGAATCATTTCACTATCAAGAATCAAAGTTTTCAGAGTTCTTAAACTTTTGATGCTTGGATATCTATACTACAGTAAAAAAATAAAATTCTCTCTCCTATATTTGAGGAAAAAAATCATAACTTCTTCATTTGTTATCCAATTGAGATGATTTTTTTTCATCGTGTTCCTAATAAAGAGAGGAATAAATTAAGATCCATATTGCATTTTTTAATATCATTATCATTAAGACTTTATTAGATTTGTTAATTAATCAAAAACTACTTTCACTCCTTCTTCAAACACAAATTTCAATTTTATCACATACTCAGATTAAAACTTAAATGCACATCCAACCATCAATTCAGATAACAATTCAAATCCTAATTTAAATCATACTAACTTAAATCAAATCACTAATTCAAATCCATTTATCAAACGGACTCCTCTTTGCTACTCGGATATCTTTGTTACAATAGAAACTAAAATTCTCTTTCCTATATTTGAAGAAAAAATCACAACTTTTTCATTTGATATCAAATTGAGATGATTCTTTTTTCATTGTATTCCTAGTGAAGAGAGGAATAAATTAAGATCTATGTTGCATTTTTTAGGATCATTAACATTTTAAAATTTTATTAGATTTGTTAATCAATCAAAAACTATTTTCACTACCTTTCCAAATATAAGTTTCAATTTTATTTCATATTCAGATTAAAACTTAAATGCACATCCAAACACGAATTCGAATAACAATTTAAATCACTAACTCAAATTCTAACTCAACTCAAACTAACTCAAATTAAATCACTAATTCGAATCAATTTATCAAACGAACCTGTAAAGTGTGCATCTGTAAAATTACGTGAGTTAGAAAAGGACCCACTATGTGATCAGGGAAAATTAAAAAAAAAAATGGAAGCACCCACGAGGATCATATAATTCAACAACATGCCATGTTAGAAAATACAATATAAAGCAAATTTTCACATGCAAAAAAAAATAAAATAAATAAAGCAGTATTCTTTTTGAGCACTTCTAAAGTCGTCTTATTAAAGGACCATTTCAAAAAAAAAAAAAAAAAAAAAGATTCTCAAAAATAAAAAAAGTTCTCATAATAAGAGAAAAAACTTTTTACACCATTTTAAAGCTTTTTGTGCTATTTATAGAAATTAACTTCCGATGTCGGCAGGCAATAACGTTGATGTGGGAGGGAAGAAAATAATTTTTTTCAAGTGTCTATCAACCTAAATAAGTAAGAAATATTTTGTCAAAAATGTCTTCGACATGACTTGGACTAACAGTTAATTCCAAATGGGCCACCTCCACCAGGGACCTTTTAAATAAGAAAAAATCCCATACGTGTCAGAAGAATAGCATTGTGTCAAAGAAAAGGCGCGGCAAGTTTCATGTGAAATAAAAAAAGATATGGGACAATTACTTTATTTATTTATTTTTTGGATAAATTGCCATATTGGTCGTAATATTCCATAAAAATAAAACTTTGGTCCTTAATTATTTTGACCAAACTAATTTCAATCTTTCAATTAAGTTACTAAGGGAGCGTTTTAACTGGACAGATGTTTTATGTGCTTCACGTGAGAAGCACATGACCATTTGTAAGAGTATTTTAGTAAAATATCTAATATATTTTAAAGAAATTAAAATTAAAATATAAAAAAGTAAACAAGTAAAAATAATAAATATATTATTAAAATCATATCTTTTTCCATAATCAGATCAAAAGCTCAAGGCTTAGTTTAGCAAGTTAATTAGAACTTTTTCAATTCGCTACAATATAAAGCTCCTGTATGTTATAGTGAAAAGTAAAAGTTTGTTACATTGTAAAATTTTCACATGCTATAATGTTTAAGTTTCAACTTTAAGTTTTAACTATATTTTCAAATACTTTCCAAAAAAAATCTCCACTCCATTTATGCTCTAACTCGCGCCACCCCCGCCTCCAGCATCCATCTGCCCATCACCAACCTAGCTCATCCAACAACTCTTTCTATTAGGAAAAAAAAATCAAAAAACCAAAAAAAGGAAAGCCTTGTCTGTCCTTCTCCGTCTTCCCCCTATCCCTCTTATCAAAGTTGCCCCCGATTACGCCTAGGTTTTGCGACAAGACGGCGGCGCCTTGGTGGCCTACTCTTCGCCGTCTACCACCCTCGCAACAACTACCTCCTCCAACTTCCCCCACCAATGCTACCAAGGTGGCATCGAGTTTGGCACTATAAGCTGTTGTACTCCTCCATTGATGCCAAGCTCTAAGCCATTTTGCAAGAGCTTGGCCTAGTCACAAAAGTAGGGATGAACCAAGAAGAAGCCGCCGACTAAGAGATCCTCGTCCTCAGCTAAGCAAGAAGAAGTCTATGGGCCCAAGGTCGAGATCTCATGAGCGCTGTTGCCGGTCGTGACAACAGAGATATGGGTTTTTTTTTTCTTAGCTATTTTTTCCCTTTTTTTTTTGGTGGAGAAGTTCTTGCTTGAAGACTTGCGTGGAAAAGTTGTTCTTTATTAAAGACTTAGGTTTGAGATTTAGGTTTTTATTTTTTTTCTCTTGGCTTTTTTCTTATGTTTTTTCATAGAGGAGTTGTTCTTAGGTGAAGATTTGCGTTTTTTTTTTGGGTTTGTTTTATTTTTTTAGATTTTTAATTTATTCTTGTTTTAATTTTAAAATTATTTTTAATGTATAATGAGTGGTAATTTAGTAATTTCAATTAAAAAACAAGGTCCAACAAATTTTAATGGTCAAACTTAATGGTTTAACCGTTAAAATAGTCCCTCAATAACTTAATTGAAAGTTTGGAGACCAAAATCTCACTTTCGTGAAAGGTTGGGGACTACTGAAGCAATTTATCTTTTTTCTTTGCCTAAAAATTATTAGATATTTCTTTTTTGAAAGATCATTATTGGGTTTCTTTTGTCACTGGCCTTCACAGGTGGAGGGTATAGACTTCATGGCCTTTTTCCATTGGCTCAAGTGTTGTCTGTCAGGGGTTGAAGTGGCTGCGCGTTGGGTGATTAAGCTAATTGAGTTCGTGGTGGTTGTTTCAGCATTGGGAGCAGCCAAAATGGCTGTTTAGGCTTGCCTTAAGGTGACCTTGGCTGGGTTACAGTTAACCCCGAGGATGGTCATGTCTGAAGGCGAGACCTGTTACGTTTTCGGATCTGTTGGAGACGAGAACTTCACTAAAGGGGGCCTTCGATCGTGCAAGTGGTGTGGGAGAAGAATGTGAATAGATATTGAGAAATTTCTTATGTACTCAATGGTGGTGATATGTCCATTTGATGAAGATGTAGTATTTTTCTATAAAGTGATGTAGTTTATTAATTCCACAGGTTGAAAAGCTCTACATGAGAGTGACTCTGATTGGTGGGGTAGTTTCAAACCTAGAGAGAGATTTTAGGGAGAGAAAGGGTGACAACCTATTGATGGTGGTTTTTATTCTCTTTGTTCATAGGGGTTACGAAAGGGCACGGTTTTAGGGAGATTTGGTGATATTTCCAAGTTCAAACGAGGTAGGGCATGGGTCTTGTACGTTTTTGAAGCTTGCTGAAAAATACAGAGTTTTGAGTTTTCCGACAAGTGGAGACAGTGGACTTGGGTCAAAGTAATGTTCTTCTTGGATGGTCTTGGGGTTGGAGATGAAGATCACGGGTGTTGTGAGGTGGTTTAATGGTTGTTTGTGGTAGTGGCATGGTGGTTCTAGCTTGGAGAGATGGTGATTACAGAGCTTTGAGGTGGTGGTGATGATGAAAGATATGGTGGTTATGGAGTTTCTCTAGTTTGGCCTTGGTGGTTTGAGTGAAAAAGGTTGCATTAGTCTCCTTAAGGGTGGTGAAGAAGGGTATTAACAAAGGAAAATGTGGATTTAGTTTGGCTAAGAGCCTCCTACTTCGAGCACTTGGTTAGGGGTGGCTCCAAAGTATGGTTTTGCCAAAGCAGCCATTTGTGGCAACTTATTGCCACGGGAGGTTTTCTCTCCAAGTTTGAATATTTAGGCTTCATCATAGGATTGGGTTTGCCAAGAGCATTGATGACCAACCGACCTAAAAGTGCTACTTCGGGTGACCTGCTACAGGGGCATCCAAATGGAGGGAGTTTGCCTTGCCATTATGAGCAAGGTTCAAACCTTGAGGTTAAGTTCCCTTTTGACCTACCCTGATTGAAGGAAAATTTGTCTTCAATGGCAAGGCATCCTCAGAGGAGCTATTAAGGCTAGCTGGCAGGTGAGCTGGTGCGACAAGTGGGCCATAATGCTGAGGGCCAAAAAATGGGCCTATTCTAATATTAGGCCTAGGCTTCTAAATGGGTCTTTTTGGTTATATCTTATTCTAATTTCCTTCATACCCATTTTATTTCAATTCCAATTGGACTTAGAACTTCGCAAGTAAGTTGAAAGTCTAATTGTACCGAATAAAATTGGCTTATTCACATTTCTTCACTTTTCAAACTATGGCCCAATGAGAGAACCCTGTGTTGTGGCTTAGGTCCATGTACCTTACATTGGGCCATGCCATGGGACACAGGTCACGCTTTTACTTGGCAAAAATAAGGGTATCAAACAATTGTAGTATGTCTCCCATATGTAAGATCACTAGACACATCAAATATTCTAAAAATACACATTTTAAAGTGTATTTAGCATTAACATGTAGGCGGCACTAAGAAACACAGTCAACAGAGAGCAGAGCGCTTAGGTGCTGGACTAGCACCGCTGTAATGACCGAGAAAAATCTAAAAATTAATAATCGTGATTAAGGGATTTTTTTAAAATTACTTGGTTAAGTACTTGAAATGTTATGATAGTACATTAAAATAGTTATTTTTAATATGCTAAACTAAAAGTGTATGATTCATTAATTTCATATATGAGCCATAGTGGTGGCAATTATAAGAATATCAATTTAAAAGATTTAAATTAAGATTATGTGATAAAAGTGAAATTTTCCAACTTGCCATGATTATGTGGAAATTCTTGTATGATATCAATTCAGTAAGAGTACAATTAAGTGTATAGTTATGGTTACAGATCAAATTTGATCAATCCAATGCGAAACAGAATTAGACTGTGTCGACCACAAATTTTTTTATAAAAGTGCAAAAAGGAAAGAAAATCCAAAAAAAAAAAATCAGAATTTTCTTTCTCTACACTCTTTCTCTCTCTACATTCTCTCTCTCCTCAAATCTTGGTCAAGATTTCGACGTCCACTTTTGACACCTCTCGCACCAATGGAAAGCTCTCGACGAGCTAAGTCCAACGAGGTGCCGTGCCGCCCAAAAAGCCGCCGGAGGAAGTCGCACGTGCCGCCCAAAGTGGCAGAGAAACCCAAACTTTCTGACGAGATATTTTTACTATCCGACGTTCGATCGACGTGATTCTTATTCCTACACAACCACCGTGATGAGAGGAACAAAACCCACCCATGGTTGCACCTCAACAGCGGCCGGATTGCTCCGTCCACCTACCACCGTCGTGCACCACCGTGGTGATGTCGGAACCATCGTTCCACTCGATTTTGAGGAGCCTAACCATGGGGAAACACTCAAAGAAGGATAGGTAGTAAAAACCCTCAGCCAATTTTGGTTTTCCACTGCCAGAAAATCAAGATTGGAGCTCATCCATTTCTACCGACGTTGTACCTCACGATCTACTATGTTAGAGGTAGAATTAGGTGAAATTGACATCACCATTGGACTCAAAATGGTCAATTTAAGGGGGATAGGCACGAGCCCAGCTGCCAACGGAGTCCGGTCAAAGTTGGTCAATATCCAGTCAACATCAGTCAACAGCCAGTTATTGGTGACTTTGGGATTTTGTGATTTGGACCTTCAATCAAAGATCCAAGACTGCCCCCCGACTTGTTTCGACGCTCTAAACGCCATGGTGACCTCCGTTCGAGCTAATTCGACTCCGTTGAAAATCATTCGATACCGATTGTACACGGATCGAGACGACTCAAACTACAGCAACGAAGTTCAAAATGACGTGTCCAGCAATGTATGATCTCCAAGAAGCATTCCTAGCCATTCATGGTCGCTCGAGGAGCACTGCAGAGGATGCTTTGCATACTGTAGATACAACGAGATACAACTAGACCCGCTTAGCTTGGAGTCCAAGTAAGTAGGAATCTCGCCTACAGTATGAACCGTTTTAAAATAATTTTTTTTAAATGCTTTAATAAAAATTTATGAAAATACATGATCAGTGGTTGTTACACTGTTTTATGTTAGAATGGGTATTATGTTATGATTTATTATATTATGTTATGTCATGATATGATATGCTACGATGATGTTATGATTAACGTGTAATAAATGCAATATTTAAATCATATTGTTTAGTCACTCTCAAGTTAAGCATGTTTACGATTTATGATTTACATAATTGTGATGATATGCAGTGATAAGTCATACTACATACACATAATAAAGCACGAGAAAGTGATAAGAAGTGTCGTACCAGCCTCCTTAATTGTGAGGTACTCAAAGTAAAGTTAAAGATGACCTCAAAGTTCGATAATCTTAAGTCTTCCATAAAGGAAGCATTTCAAGTCTTTCACAAGGGAAGCATCATGTTTATGATCTCATGATTAATGATGTGGTACGAACACAAAAGTTAATAAGATAAGGAAAGTTATGGAACAAAGATAAAAGTTAAAGTAAGGAATGAATGATTATAGGATGCTCATAATTAAGTATAAAACAAGTTGACAAGACAACATAAAATGCTCATGCATATTTTTATTAAAATGGTTTTTAATCATGTTTTGTGAGATTGATTTCCTACTTATTGAGCGAAAGCTCATTTAAGTATGTTCATACTGTAGGTAAGAAAACCTGTTAGTGATATTTGTTGGGCAGTGGTAAGTGGCAGATGAATAGTGGAGATGGGTATGGATATCACTATGGTATGTTTCCGTTGTCGAAAGAAAAGGTTATTTTCCATTATTTGATATAGTACTTTCAAAGTTCAAGAAAGTCGAAGTTAAGAAATGTTTTCAAAATTTAAGTTATATTTTACCAAATGTTTTATCTAATTGTAAAGTTAAGTTTTAAGCTATGTTTCAGTAAATGTTTCTTATTAAGTTTTAAAGAAACGATTTAAAAAGGGTTTTAAAGGCATTGGTTGAGCGAGGTCTCAACTTGAAATGTGATAGTTTTTAAGTATGTTTTAAGAAATGTTTTAAATGAAGTAATTCTTAAATAATTATCTTTATGTTTAAAAGAAAAGTTCTAAAGATATTTTATTATTATATGTTTTAAGAAATTAATGTTATGAGGTATGCAAAGGTTAAGTTTTATGATGCATTTATTATACAATAAGTTTTAAGTAGAACAAGTTATGACTTGCAATCTGTTTGTAAATATTATACAAGTTAATTTTAAAATATGTTTTCACTTGTTATACATAAAGTTATAAAGATTAAGTAAAGGTTTACAATGTATTTGAAAGAAAAATTTTTATTCCGCAATTTTCAATACTTTATTTTAAAGTATATTGAGATTAAGATTATATTTAAGTTAAGTAACGGCCACGTAGGTGGGTCATCACAACCGCAACGTCGCAGCACCAATTTTGGTGCAGTGGAGGCAGTGCCAGCTTTTTGGTAGTGTTAGATATGGTGTTTAAGTGTTTGTTGTATCTTAAGGGATGATTTAGCGTTAAGCTCCTTAATAAACTTCAATAAGTGAAGGAAATTAAATCTTTAAGGAAAGTGTTCATACCGCCTCAAACACTCTCTATTTATATAAATTCTTAGCCTCCATTATCTCTAAACACTCAAATTTTCTATTTCTAAACATTCAGAATTATAGTAGCATGATTAGCAAATGAGTTGAACTCAAAACATGCGAAAAATATCATAGCATGTAAAAAATTTTTACTATATTATATTTTTTTGCTTCACATTATAAAATATAAGAGCTTTACTCTGAACGGTTTAAACCCATGAATTTGAACCATTTTTTCAAAAGCTAGATTTGTTTTGTTTTGTGAGACTTTTTGTATAGAAACTTTTGTCGCTAATGCACATTTTAAAAGTGTTAAATACGATTAAATTTATTATTTTTGCACATCTAACGGTTAGAAGGGCAGATACTCACGTGTAGCTTTCGGTTCTTATTAAAGAAATTGCTTAAAAAAAAAAGTCTTGTACATGTAGGCATGTATTATAACAAGAATGAAATAACACACCCGAGTTGCCACGTGGAATCTGGCTATAGTTGCTGTGTGGTCGCCAGATCTCGTCAGTCGACATCCATGCGATTCAGATATTCCCCTAAGGCGCTTTCCTTAAAAAGCATATTTCCTTTTATATATTTTTTAAAGCTAACAAAAGATTTCCTTTTATTTTCCGCGTACGCATCGAGAAGTACTTTAGAGTCGCATGAGCCACTGCAGTCAAAATTTTTTTTCTTCAAAACATAAATTCAAACAAAAAAAAGTTTAAAATAAAATAAAATTTAAATTTTACAAAAAAAATACTACAATAAAATTGTTTTAAACTAATTTTTTTAGTTTAAACTTATTTTATTTAATATTTCTACAGTAAAGGATTAAACTCGAGGATATAGAGCTTAAACTTACCCTCTGTTTAGTATAGTGGTAGGAAACGTGGTTCCCATCACAAACTCAGTTATAAACCGTATAAAGCTCTCACATACTACAATAATAATACAAAAATTACAACAATGTAAAACTTTAAGATGCTACAGTAAAAATAGTTCTAACTGTTAGTTCTCACCATCTTCCAAACATCATATTAATAATTTTGATTTATGCACAATTATATACATGATCACGTTAAAATTCAATTTATAGTAATAAACTAAAAGTAAATAGTTGAGATTGTATTTTAGTGAAGAAAGGAAGGACAAGATAAAAAGTCTTGTGTGGTGTCCCAATCAATTAGCCAAGGAATAACGTGTTCTATCACAGCTTGTAAAAAAGTAAAATATTTATTCGATTTAATTCGGTCTTTACAAATATTTAATTTTATGCCTTTATTTTTTAAAATTAAAAATTAAATTAATTAATTCGATCCTTTGCGTTTTCCTTCCGTCGCTGTCTCTTTGTCTTCTTCTCTCTCCAATCTCTTTCTCTCTCTTCACATATCTTGCCAAGTGGTCGACAAGGACAATTATTTTATTATTTTAGTTTGCTTTTCTTCATTGTTTATGCTATCTTTTTATTTAATATTATCTTTGGAATTGCAATCTGAGGAGAAATAGAGGGATTGGTGGAAATGAGATTTCTGGAACAATTCTGAACGAGAAAGAAGAAGAAGTAGAAGAAGAACAAGCGTAAGCGTGATTTAAGAGTGTTGAATTCTGTTTGGATTGCGGGAATTGGGGGTGGGAAAAATCAATCGATCGAGATGGGGTTTTTCAGTACTGTGTTTGGATTTTTTGGATTTGGAGTTGGGATTTCTATCGGCCTTGTTGCTGGATATTTCCTCTTCATCTACTTCCAGCCAAGCGATGTCAAGGTCCATCCCTCTGTTTCTCGCATTTTCATTTTGTATATATCTTAATTTGGTTTTGATTTTCTGTCTGGTTCGCGAGAAATTGAAAACTTGAAGGAAAGAAAATTAAGGAAGGAAGAAGTGAAGAAATGAATATCCTTGATTTCCTTGTTTGTTATTGAATACACGAAGAAAAAAATTGTAAGAACAAACAATTTTAATAATCTGCGGTGGAAGATCGAAATTCATCTTAGTAATTGAAGTTTTAACTGATTGTTGGCGTTTGGACTGGTCAGAATCCTGTAATTCGTCCTTTGGTTGAGCAAGACACTGAGACTTTGCAGCGACTATTACCTGAGATTCCACTTTGGGTGAAAAGTCCAGATTATGATCGTGTAATGTTCTACTATTATTATTATTTTTTTCATGGTCATATTGTCTTGTGTCATGCCAAAATTATTTCCTGACATTTCAATTGTTGTGTGGTGCCTTTGTTTCTGGGTGAAGGTTGATTGGCTGAACAAATTTATTCTCAATATGTGGCCTTATCTTGACAAGGTAACATATATATATATGACAGCATTTCTAAATTGTCGCTTCTTGACAATTTGATTAAGTTTTGTGGTTTATTAATCTGTGTTTTGTTTTTGTTTTTATTTTTTTGTAGGCAATTTGCAAGACTGCAAAGAATATTGCGAAGCCCATAATTGCAGAGCAAATTCCAAAATACAAGGTTGAGTCTGTTGAATTTGAAGAACTTACTTTAGGGTCATTGCCACCAACTTTTCAAGGTTCGTAGATAGTTCAAAAGTATATATAGATATATGTGTGTGTATATATATACACACACATACATACATATAATTTTTTTTTTTCTGTTCTGGAAGCTTCGATGAGTTGTTAGGTTTTTGTCGTTGTCGTTGTTGTTGAGAATATGAGAGCTTGATAAGTGCATTTGGCTTATGGAACTTTTACACGATATTTTTCTCCCTGGTGAAACATATCTTTTTCAGGTATGAAAGTGTACATCACAGATGAGAAGGAGTTGATAATGGAACCTTCCATTAAATGGGCTGGAAATCCTAACATCCTTGTTGCGGTGAAAGCATTTGGATTAAAAGCAACTGTTCAGGTCATTGGTTGTTCTATGTTTTGTATGAGCGTTTGAATGTTATTTTAGTTTATCCTATTTTAAAGAGGGGTAGTTGTTGCCTGTTAATGCATTATGGTCTTCATTTCAGGTGGTGGATTTACAAGTTTTTGCCTCTCCACGTATCACTCTAAAGCCATTGGTTCCAAGCTTTCCTTGTTTTGCAAAAATACTGGTCTCTCTCATGGAGAAGGTCTGTAACCTCTGTTATCCTTTGTACCAAAGCTTATCATGTGTGGATACTTGAAAATGTATAAGATTCATATGCCCTTTAGCAATATGCTTCACTTGTGTGCGTGCGTGCGTGTTTGTCATTATTTGCTATTCACTGGAAATATTTATGGTTGGATTGGATTTTGAGAAGTTAGGAAGCTTCTTGTATTTGATTTTTATTATTATTTGTTTGTTGGTGGTATTGCAGCCGCATGTTGATTTTGGGTTAAAGCTTGTAGGGGCTGATCTAATGTCAATACCTGGCCTTTACAGATTTGTTCGGGTACAGTACCTTTTTATGTTTTGTCCTAAGTATTTCAAATGCTTTCTGTGTCCTGCTTCTTCCACCCTTCTATCTCCTCTCCTTTTTCTTGCTGGTGCCATAGGAATTTTGGATATAAGACCTATTCTTTTAATGTGGTTGAATTTCTCATTTGCCTACGAAGTTTTGCTCCACTTGTTAGAAATGCAGTGATGGATGTTTATGTTTTTCCTGCAGGAGCTCATCAAAGATCAGGTTGCCAATATGTATCTATGGCCCAAGACCCTTGAAGTGCCAATAGTTGACCCATCAAAGTAGGTTTCTGGATTATCCTGAAATTTATTTCTGACAAGGTTGCTTCTATGATTTGGCTAATGCAACTTGCTTGATATTGTAGAGCAATGAAGAGGCCCGTAGGAATTTTGCATGTGAAGGTCTTAAGGGCAATGAAGCTAAAAAAGAAAGATCTTCTTGGTGCATCAGACCCTTATGTTAAATTAAAGCTAACTGAGGATAAGCTTCCAACAAAGAAGACTACTGTCAAGCACAAGAACTTGAATCCTGAATGGAATGAGGAATTTAACATGGTTGTTAAAGATCCACAAAGCCAGGCTTTAGAGTTTCATGTTTATGACTGGGAGCAGGTACTTTATTCTGATTCACCGGTAAAAAATTGCATTCCCTGTATACATTTTCTAAATATGAAGCTGTTTTTGTCTTCTTTTAGGTTGGCAAACATGACAAAATGGGTATGAATGTAGTCCCTCTAAAAGATCTTACTCCTGAAGAGCCAAAAGTTTTGACTCTTGATCTTTTAAAAAATATGGACTTAAATGATGTTCAAAATGAGAAATCACGTGGGCAACTTCTTGTTGAATTATTATATAAGCCTTTCAAGGAGGAGGAGATTCCAAAAGGCTTTGAAGAGAGTCAAACCGTACAGGCGGCCCCTGCAGGAACACCTGCTGATGGAGGTGTTCTTGTTGTCATAGTTCATGAAGCTCAAGATGTTGAGGGAAAGCATCATACTAATCCCCATGTGCGAATTCTTTTTCGAGGGGAGGAAAAAAGGACTAAGGTATGAAGATCGATATCATTCAAGATATTTGCCTCCTAAAATCTACGGTCTATAAATTTGGATATACTAATCCTGGATTGCAATGAACTGGTTGTACTTGCTCCATTCTTGACATGGCCAGTATTTGCTTTCTTTTAATGAATGTGAAAATAGTAACACGCTACATACGAAAGAATTAAATCTTAAAAAAAAGTGATATGGTTGGTCATATGGAATATATTTAGTTTCCCCTAGCTTTTTGGCAAGCCTTGTGCTTTAGAAGATTGCTATCAAATTTCTGTTGACCTTGTATTATTGGTGCAATTTAAGTAGGGAAATTCACGGTGATAAGGTATTTGATAAAATCAATTGATGGTACGGGACTGATAAATTTTCAAGACG
The DNA here is from genome assembly GCA_946598075.1 of Artocarpus hirsutus. Lineage (NCBI taxonomy): Eukaryota > Viridiplantae > Streptophyta > Magnoliopsida > Rosales > Moraceae > Artocarpus > Artocarpus hirsutus. Next base: position 25,886 of record CAMOHE010051082.1, read on the forward strand.
GTCAGTTTATGAAACAAGCATCAAGCTTATGAATAGGGAAATTAATATATGTTCATAAGTTTTCGGATTTTAAGATTGGTTTTTACGTGCTTTGTGAATAACAATTTTGGACCTCCTATACCTGCTGCAGCCTGTGAAGAAAAACAGAGATCCTAGATGGGAAGAGGAGTTCTCGTTTATGCTTGATGAGCCTCCGGTTAAAGACAGACTACATGTTGAAGTCATCAGTACCTCATCAAGAATCGGCCTGCTGCATCCAAAGGTTAGAGAGCGAGACCTTTTTTAATTAGGTCGGACCAAAACATTAACGTAGATCAATATCATGATTTTTCATTTCTCTTTAAAAATCATAAGTTAATGCATTTATATTGAGCTGAATTGCTACTAAGAATTATGGCTAACTTTCTTTTGTCTTATCAAGAATTTTATAAGTTCGTATTTTATGAGGCTTAGACTCTTTTATATGACAAATTTAAATTCTAATAGAGGACCGATGCATTGGGAGCTTAGAAGTATATATATGCATATGATGGTATTGTTGTTTCTTCCGCTTCTTCATCATAGGAAGGGAACAATTGGTTTTAGCTTTAGGAAGTCGTCATATTGATAATCTTGTTTCTTGTATTTATTCCCGCGAGTGTGTGCACCATAGCGTAAACAAACAGTCCATGCTGTTGATCAGTGAGTGTAAAATCTCAAATGAGATTATATTATTTCCGAGAAATGCCTATTTCACTAGTGGTGAAAACCACAACTAATTGAAGGCGCTTTATCTGTAGGACCTGTGTCATGCCCACCTTATATTACTGGTTGGTGTGCTGTGGTGTTTGACATCGCCGGTGTCCATAACATCATTCCTTACCCTAACTTTAGAAACGACTCGACAGTCTGGCTTTTTAATATATTATCAGCCGTTTTCTTTTGGGGACTCCATAAGTAATGTCTTTTTGTTGTGAATCAGGAACATCTGGGTTATGTGGACATCAATCTTTCGGATGTTGTGGCAAATAAGCGAATTAACGAGAAGTACCATCTTATAGACTCCAAGAATGGGCGAATCCAAATTGAGCTGCAATGGAGAACAGCATCATGAGCGCACACCTTCTGTTGAGAAAAGTTTTTTTTTTTTGATGTCTTGGATATACGTTTATTTGTTTGTTATTCGTGTAAATGATTGCAATAGCGGAAACTAAGTGCAAAAACATATACTCTTGGACATATTCCATAAAGTTCAATGTCGTTTAATTAAAGCATAATACTAGACTTCCATTTTTTTTTGGATGTCGAACTATTTTAAGTTGTTTTTTGGAGCCATAAACTGGTGTTCTTAACATAAACAACTACTTTCAACCAAAAAAATATAAAACATCTACTGCTAATATACAGACAGTAATATTGTTATAGATAGAAATGTTATGTTAACCGTTAGATTAGGTTGGCTTGTGCATGAATTCCCTGTCCCTCCATTGATTACTCTTAATGGTCTAATTTTTAAGAATTCATAACCCAAAGCTGCTTTTATGTTCTTTTTTTTTTTTAACTCGAGGAAAAAGAATTCAAACTTATTATTTTTAGGTAAAGTTGGGTGTGTTTTTACTCCCATATGCCCACAACCACGTTTTTATGCACTTATTTGTAGATCACATTGTTGGAAAAAAAAAATAATGGACAAACCATATTTAACTAACTAAGCATGACGAAACACGAATAAGAAATAAATTAATCAATGATGAAAATCCAACCAAGTGAGCAGTTATCTCAATCCAACGGTCAAAATGTCTGGTAAAAACTCGACACGTGGCATATCAAAGGAAGGTGAGCGCGTAGCAGAAATGCGGCAGTCGCGTGACTCAAAATCCAAGTCCAATGTGGTGACAATTTTTTCGTGATAAATTAGCGAAACCCCACAACACACGAGTCGTAGCAGTTTTAAAGGTTTGTGTGGCCCGTGGGTTCCGATGGCGTTCCCGGTTGTGGACGCGGACTACCCCAAGGAGATCGACGAGGCTCGTGTAATATACTAAAATATTGAATTCCGTGATGCTTCCAGTACTAATGGCCTCAAAAAGGTTATTTTATAAGTTGTACAGACATCCAAAATGCCTAAAAACAACGGCCTTTTAAGCGTTGATCATTTTGTCGTTTAGCTTGCTGGTCTTGTTGCAGTTGAGTTCGCTGGAGGCCCCACCGTTGCTTTTGTGCCTGGCAGCAAGGTATACAACTTTTCAAATATGACGGCTTCTCAATAACTCTGCAATCTTTTCCTTGGGATTCAAAAATTTCCCCCAAGGAAGGGTGACTTCCAGATGCTAAACAAGGTGTGTCGACAATCTAAAGGATCTTTTTTTTTTTTTTTCTGTGTGTAAAAGCAGACACACACGTTTTTAGTGTTAGTATGAGCATTGTAATATGCTCATTGTTTGTTGGTGCATGTCTTTTGCAGCAAGTTTTTTCTTTCAGATACTTTTCTGAAGGATGTAAAATAGGAAGCAAGACAGAGAAGTTGCTTGAAGGACATGTCACAACTTTGCTTACAAACCCTTAATCCACCCTGTTTCTTCTTGCTTTGACAATGCAATGGAAGTTCTTATTGTCTTTTGTGTTTGCATGTGTATGATTCACATCTTTGCTTGGCAAAACTCTATCCCCACTCTGTTTCTTATTGCTGTTATAACCGTGTATGATGCGCTTGTGCAATAAGGAAGTTCTTGTATTCGCACGTGTATGATCTACATTTAGCCGAGTTTGAAATTATTTTTCCCTTTAGGCCTGGAATTTTGGCGCCAGGTGCCCCACATCTTTGGGACATCTTTTACCGAACGGGCGTATCTGATAAGGATATTGTTGCTCTATCTGGAGGCCATACACTGGTATTTCTCTTTCGAGTTTGTCATTCATGTATGGTGTTTTTTTTGTCCCAGTACAATGGGATTTATTCCTGTTAGAATATGATGATTTGAATTCAGTTTGACTTTATCCGAAAAGTTTATGGTGTGACAATTGTGATGAAAAACAAAAGTGAGATTTTTCATAAGATTTATGGTGATAGCAGAGGGATCGGGCCGTAGCCCACCACTGATCTCGTCAGGGGTGCGGGGCCCTGCCCCGATGGTACAGACCGTTGTGATTTTAGGCAGTTTGGTTTATATTTTTGGATACATAAAGTTTTGTCTAGGTATATATGATGTATTGTATTAGGGTTTTATTATTAGAGAATTTTTAGTTTTTTTAACGTTTTTATTGTAATATTCATAAATTTAGTGATTTTTTTCTCTTTTTGTCTGTAGCTTTTTTTCTGTTTTGAGTTTTTACGTAAATTTTTTATATGTTTTTGTTTTTTATTTTTATCTATTATTTTTTGTAACAATTCCATTTTTATTTGTCCTGGTTTTATAGGGAAGTGCGCATCCAGAGAGATCTGGTTTTGATGGTCCTTGGACTGGAACCACTGAAGTTTGATAACTCGTACTTTGTGTAAGATTAAGCTAGAGACTTCCAAATATAATGTTTCTACAAAAGGAACACACACGCACACATATAGGGCATAACTGCCATCCCTGCTATTAAACCTGTGGACATGAGTGCTTCATCAGATCCCCATCGTCTAAAAGTAATCTAATGGTTGCAGATAAAAAAAAGGATAAGAAAAAAAATAAAAAAATTTATAATTTGATAACTACACTTAATCAATGGGACCAACCTAACTTTTATTATGACACTGGTATTGTTGAGGGATGACAACCAAATGAGAGGATTGCTTTATGGATTTTAAGATCTATGGTGTTTAGGATCGAATAGAGGAGAAAATGAATCCAGTGAGAAACACGGCCTCTAATTTTGATCCTTCTAATGTTGGAATGGTTGAAAGAAGGAATTCGTACAAAACATGACAAGGGAAATGTCTTTCCCTGGCTCTCCACCTTTCTTATCTAGATTATATATCTTTTTTTCTGTTTTTTTTTTTCCTGTCTTATCCAACGCATTCTAAGTCTTAACGATGCAATTGAACTTGTTACCAGGGAACTTTTGAAAGGGACTCAAGAGGGGCTGTTGAAACTTCCAACAGACGAGGCCTTGGTGGATGATCCTAAGTTCCGTCTTTGGGTTAATGAGACAATTAGCCCGATTATATTTATTGAATTAAAATATAGATTAATGAGACAATTAACACAATTATATTTATTGAATTAAAATATGACTCTAATTTATAAAAATTCTACAATTGTCTCATAATGATATCATTAAAATTATTTATATGTAATTATATAGTATAATATGTAATATCATTAAGATAATTACTATATCATTAGGGACATTTTTAAGATATTTTAAATATTGTGTTAGATTTTAATTTCATAACAATAATTTGAACACATATTGTAATTTTTACTTAAAATATAACTCTAATTTGTAAAAATTCTACAAAATCTTATAATAATATCATTAAAATTATTTATATATAATTATATAGTACAATATGTAATATCATTAAGATAATTACTATATCATTAAAAATATTTTAAAGATATTTTAAATATTATATTAGATTTTAATTTCATAACAATAATTTAAATACATATTATAATTATTTCCTGTTCCTTTTTGTTGGGTTGTATGCGAAAGTAATATGGGCTTTCTTTTGGGCTCTCTTTTCCATTTACCGCTCAACAATATGATCTCTCTCCTGATCCCTTCTCACTTTTTTTTGTTAGAACTTAGAACTCACTTTAGGACACTCGGCGGCTAGAGGTTTAATTGTGACCAAGACCGACTTTCCAACTACTACTAAACTGTTTTCGAGCCCCATCATTTATTACAATGATAAGTATTTCAAACAAACAAACCATATATACTAACCGGCGCGTCTGGGACCAACCCTTGTTGTTTGTCCAACTTCAAACCAAGCCTACCTACGTGTATTAATAATCTGGTTTTGATTTATGTGGCAATATTACTTTTTTAGTTTTTTTTCCCTTTAAATAATCGATTTTGTCCAAACGATTTTTTTTTTTTTCATTTTTTAGGTAGCATTAATAGGATCTACATGTCAATTTTGGGTAGAGCATTCGGTCTGAATTTATATCTAACCATAACATAAATTACCCCAGTTAGGGTCAAATGGGGAAACTCCATGCTGTTGTAATATCATTGCATGTGCTATTTTGTTTGACTGAAATTAGAGATTATTGCTTTTTTTTTTTTTAACAAGTTTATATGCAAAGTGGGATGGAACCTGCAAACCCCGCCCTACACAAAATCCCAGTGCGAGACCAAGGATCTGAGATAGATTATTGTTTTTCAAAGCAATTTTGCTTCGTTTAATCTCAGTTCTAGACTGCTCATTTTAATATGCTCTCTTTCTTGTTTCTGCAAAATTTGGCTTGTTTCAGGATGAGGATGCATTTTTCAGAGACTACGCCGAATCACACAAGAAGCTTTCCAAGCTCGGGTTTGCTCCTAGTTCCTCAAGCTCTAAGGTAGACATAGATGACGGCGTAGTACTTGCACAAAGCGCTGTGGGGGTTGTGGTTGCCGCAGCAGTGGTGATCCTTAGCTGCTTCTACGAAGTTGGCAAAAGAAGGAAATAGACTCAATCAGCATTCTTAATCCCGTTTGGATTATTTCCCTTGACTTGTAACGCAAGCCAAGAGCTAGATATCAACATAAGAATCACAATAATTAGAATGGTCCGTACTTGGATCCTGGAAGCATGGTTGAGCTTGTAGGATTTAGAAATATATAATTGAGCACTTCATCTCTTCACATCAAAGATTATAATGTACGAACATGTATTTTGTTATTGTCCACCAGTGACACCAAATGGAATAAAATTAAACTGAAGGATGCCATACTCGAAGGCCATTGCATTTACCTTCCAAGGAATCAATAAATTCAAATCAAATTTGCACCTCCAAAAAACAAAAAAAGAAAAAAAAAAAAAAAGGTTTTGGTTAAAGGTTAGGAGTAGGGAGGACCACACATGGAAGACTGGCAAAGAAGTAGGTAGGCGTCTTTTGTACTACCAAATAGTGTCCCCACGACTCTTCCTCAATACCCAAGCACATGATATACACGTGTTGCTGGGCTGGCCTTCCCCGTTTATTTAGATTATAGGCAAATAGGGCCACGCCCCTATGTCCCTTAAACTGGATTTACATCAAGAAATTTGATTCCTTTTTGCCCCATTTTATTCCTTCTTTGGAACGTCATGTGATTGTCTATGCATTTTTTCCCCCTAGAGCAAGGCTGGTTCAGATAGAGACCATTCTTTCTAAAGTTTATTCACAAGTGCAAACAAACCAACCTGATTGTAAATGGGGAAAGAATCAATGAATGTATACTTCAACATACAGGTTTAATCCATTAATAAATATTATCTAAGGAGGAACTGTAATTTCTTTTCCTAGTTTTGTTTCGTTTCTCTTTCAAGTGTTGTTATGGATACAAATAGCTTAAGAAAAAGTTGATTCGTCGTCTTGCCGTCTATACAATTTGGATAAACATGGGGATAAAACTTAGGTAGAATTTTTGCTTTTTTTTTTTATTGAAGGAAAGTTAAAAAGTCCTTTGAGAGGGGAATATAATCGTAAATCTTGCCATAGTTCAACACTAAAGTGAGGCCAAAGTAGGATTGGTGCAAGGACAGTCAGAAAGGGAGGGGTAAAAAGGTATGTGAAATACACGCACATAATTACACACAAGTGGACCTCTTTTCTGAGCTCACTTTGACAACAACTTCTGCCCATGATCCTTAACTCCTACCATCCACTTGATTTTTATGACGAGTGAGAGAGAGATCGCATGTGTGGTGGTGGGTAACAAATAATATGCCAATTGGACGGAGATAACAACAAAAAGGTGAATCAACCTTCCCAGCACCCTAACTTCTGTTGCCAAAACTTACACCACAAGCCCGGGGAAAAAAGGAAAAGTGGAAGGTGAACCAAAGCCCACAATACAACCACAACCACACTCGTTTATCTTTTTTCCTATTCTCTCCTTTTTCTTTCATCATCATCCTGCCTTGAACCCAACTTCCAAACCTTCTAGAAGCCCTCTCTCTCTCTCTCTCAGCTACCAATAGAATAAGGAAACAGAACTACCATCCCTGTTCTTGCGCACAAGAATAGCCAAACCACTTGTAAGCTTTCTTTTCCAAATGCCCACCACAACTACCTCACTAAAATAACTAATATTTTTAATTTCCACACAAGCAAAGGGAGAATTTTTATATCCTAATTTTATCCATGAATTGGCTGAATTCCTTTAAAGCTTAATTTTTTAATTTTATTTTCTTGAGTCTCTGCCCTCATTCAACAATTGCCGTTAAGAAATAACATAACTACCATGCAGGTAAATCAGTATCAAAATAATCAAACGTTTTGCTGTAATCTAAGTAGGTTACGTACCAATCATTAAAGTTAATTCTCTTTAAAAAAGTAGTTTTACTAGTTGAGCCTATCCCAATAAAATTTTTTTTCCCACTCTTCAGAAATTAAAATAGACCTTTCTTACACCTAATTAGCATTACTTTGATCAACATGGCTAATCTTTGCGTTCTACGTGTACTAAGGTATTACACCTGCCTAGATAGTCGGGGATGATTTTGAGAGATTACAATTATTAATCTAAAACTTGCCTAGAGATTAGACATAAAGAGAGAAAGAAAAAAGGCGGAAATCACACATTGTCTTGCCCGTACGTTAAAATACCTTACTTTACACCTACCTAGGGGTTACCCGTAGTTAATGTCCTTTAACTTATTATATGATTGAAGATAATATCATCAAGTGAGAGAGGCCACCAGCCACTCCCTCCAACCTCTCATACCAACTCGCATCTAGAAGCAATTAGGCTCTCTCTCTCGTCTCTCTCTCGTCTCTCTCACTCTCTGTTGTATAGTCAAAAGCCTATAAAATCATACCTCAAGTCCTCCCAAAGCCCGGCCTTAATGTTCCAGCAACACACAGAACAAGACCACCGGTTTCCCCACCGCTCCTGCTAAAAAGCAAAGAATAAAAGAAAAGAGAAGAGAAGAGAAGAGAGGCAAAGTATTGTCAAACAACAACTGGCTTTAGCTTTGTGATCCCTACTCAAATGGGAAGGTCTCCTTGCTGTGAGAAAGCTCACACAAACAAAGGAGCATGGACCAAAGAAGAAGACGATCGGCTCATTGCTTATATCAGAGCTCACGGCGAGGGATGTTGGCGCTCACTACCCAAAGCCGCCGGTCTCCTTCGGTGTGGTAAGAGTTGCCGGCTGCGGTGGATTAACTACCTCAGACCTGACCTTAAACGAGGAAACTTCACCGAAGAAGAAGACGAGCTCATCATCAAGCTCCATAGCCTCCTTGGAAACAAGTAAGTCCAAAATAAAAAAAAAGGAGTTGTTTGGAAGTCGATTAGATGTTCGCCAGTTCCTAAATAATAACGGATTTTGTTGAATTTTTCCACAGATGGTCTTTGATAGCTGGAAGACTACCGGGAAGAACGGACAATGAGATAAAGAACTATTGGAACACCCACATAAGAAGGAAGCTTTTGAACAGAGGTATTGACCCGGCAACTCACAGGCCGCTCAACGAGACGGCTCAGGACAACACAACAACCACCACCACCACCACCATCACAACCACAATATCTTTTGCTGCTTCAACAACTAATGCTACAACTATTTCTAAAGAGGAAGAGAAAAAGGCCAACGGTGGATTTGTGTGCAAAGACGTGAAAAACGCAGTTCAAGAACAGTGCCCCGACTTGAACCTTGAGCTCAGAATTAGCCCTCCTTATCAGCAACAACGCCAGCCGGAGCAATTGAAGAGTGGAGGAAGGGGTGGTCTGTGCTTTTCTTGCAGTTTGGGGTTGCAAAACAGCAAAGAATGCCGCTGTGGGATAATTACTAGCATTGATAGCACTAGTGTTGGTTATGATTTCTTGGGCTTGAAAACTGGTGTTTTGAATTACAGAAGCTTGGAGATGAAATAATTAAGATTGGAAAATATATATGGGAGGGTTGTCTTATGTAGCATAACAGAATGAGAGATATTAGACCAAAAAAAAGGGAAGACAATTGCTAATTCATTTTAAGGCTCTCAAGAGTTCTTTTTTTTCCCCCCTAATTGTACGACTCTTGTTTATAATAGTATAGTACCAGTACAGTTTACTTAACATTCGTGAGAAACGTTTTTACTATTCTTCCTCTTTAGCATATTGGTTTAATCTGAAAAAGCAAAAAAAGGAAAAAAAGTCCTTTCTTCTATCCTTTTTTTCAAGTCTTTCCAGCACAAAGTTGGGCTTTGTCAGACAGACCCCTAGCAACTTAAAAAGCGTCATGTGTGTTTTACGGTGATTGTTAGTATCAGCAGATGGATATCAAAGTAACAGTGAAGTAATAGATTAGATCACTAGCTATCTCAGTATCCGAGAGTACAAGAGAGCTTGGGTTTTTGGGGCCGGGGGGGTGTGGTTGGGGGGGAGAAGAGGGAGGGAAGAGGAAGTGGATGATTGAGAGTCTTTCATATTTCTCTTTCAAAAACAAATGATGACTTCTATATTTTTCTATCTGAACAGAAGCAATGATTCACTTCATGAACACACTAGTCTTTGGAGAACCTCCAAAAGAACAAACCTTTCTTGGTTTTGTATGACCAACAAAAAGGTTTACGCGATTAAATTTTTATAATATATGTTTAATTCTTTGCGTTGGGATCTCATGCTCTTATATTTTCTTCCAATATATTGGTGGTTTTTCTTCCTTTTCTTTATTTTTTCGCTTTTAATTTAAAATTTCAGATTCTTTTGTGGGTCTGTCTTTTCTTGAAAAGGGCCTTGATTTTCATTTGGGAGCAGTGGATAAGCTCTAAGAGGAGGAGAAATGGTGGAGAGGGAGTGGCGGGTAACATATCTTTCCTTTAATTGAAGCAAAAATTAAAAAAGTGAAAGGAAAAAGCAGAGAAAAAAAAAAAGACAAATTTTTTTGTGAGAATCAAAAAAGATATTTATTTTATTATTGAATTTTTAAAAACTAATTTTGATCAGTTTTCTCAAATACTGAACAGTAAAAAATTTCTGTGGAAGAAGTCCTGAAGAAAAAAAAAAACTATTTAGAAAGCGTGAAGGAACGAACAACTGTCTTTAGTACCGTCCTTCTACCAAACTCCAAAGCATTAAATATCTACAATGTGAGCCAACCAACCATACGTTTATTTGGAAAAGAAACCCTAACCAGGGGTAAAAAAAGGCGCTTTGCAGGGTTTTACCTTGAGAGTCTAGTGTCTGAAATTAACCCTTCCTTTAAAAAAAAAAAAAAAAAAAAGAAACTTCTTGAACCATGTCATCTTATATTTTACCACCCAAAATTCAGTTCCACAGCTTTTTCAGTCATTGGTCAAATTCGTTTCTTTCGCTGTTCACTGTTTTTGTGTTTTTCTATTTTAATGACGGCTTTCTTTTTCTTTTTCTTTTTCTTTTTCTTTTTCTTTTTCCTTTTTCTTTTCCTTTTCCTTTTATTTTCTTTTTTTGTTTCAACTCTCTTCAGGGCAGTCACTTGCTGCTTGAAAACACATGAGGCTTCTCCGTTCACTTGAGGCATTTAGGCTTTAACGTTAACCTTTTTTGTGTTTTGTACTTTTATTTTCTCCCCTTCTTTTTAAACCGTCCAAATTTATAACAAGTTGAATCAGCGGACAAACATAGATGGCCTGAACAACCAATAGGATTAAGGTCCAACTGTTGACCTTGTGTAAGTTTTATCTACTATTTTTTTTGGGTGGAAGTTCAAGTATTAAATACTCGCTGCATGCTTTGACAAAAAAAGCTCATCAAATGAAACAAAAAAAAAAAAAAAAAAGGAAAATAAAGAAGGTTATTTACACTTCACATACGTTTTCCTTTCGATTCTACTATAAGTAAATCATCTTTCCAACATAGGCGAAATGACCACAAAAAGAATGTCAAACAAAACTTAAGAGGGTGTTTGGTAAAGTGGTTCCCACCACAATCTCAGTTATGAACAGTGTAAAAAGTTCTCACATACTATCGTAACAAATAATAAATTTGCTACAATAAAAAGTTTTCACATGCTACAATAAAAGTGGTTCCTACCACTCTCCTAAACACCCTATAAGTTGGCAAATGGGAATCAAAGAAATACAAATCAGTGACACTATGCATGAGTCATCATGGCTCCTCATAATTCTATAGACAGTCATGCATATTATTGATGATAATAATAACGAAAATCCAAAAAAATGAATATTACACATCAACAGATACAACGGACAGGAACTAAATCTCAACAGTTCCAATCACTAGATGTAAAATCTTTCAGACCTAGTATTGATTTATTTTGAGATCCAAAAATTGTTTACAAGTTTTTTATGTTTAGAGCACTCACACTTCCCTCGAGATTGTGATTTGACCAACTTTGAGGTCAATGGGTCATACCCACAACCGAATTTCTTCTACCAGCAATTAGTTGATGGTTATGTCACTGGGGTCATAGCAGAACGGCCAATCTAATTGCGCCTGCCCTTGCACTAGTCTTACCTCCATCCATGAACAGCCTATTGTAAAATATTTTATCGCCTTAAAAAAAAGTACAAAAGGGGTGGATATTACTAACCTAATGTTAGATTAGGTTTAAAAATATGATATTTTAAAAACAATATAATAGAGGAAAGACAAAATAGCTAAAGAAGAATCTCCCAAAGAAGAAAGAGATGAATTGCATTCCCAAAAAGCAATCTAAGACATAGACGGGCATGAGAAAGAAGACACACTGGCGACAGCCACTTTGAAACAATATCCAGAAAAAAAACAATGGCCCTTCCCACATGTAAAAGGGGGTCACTTTTCAACCTTTTTTTCTCCCCCCTTTATTTTTCTTTTTCAAAGGTGTTAGGTAGAGACATCAGAAGCTTCCATGAGATATTTTTTTTCTTTTCGCCTCTCTTACTATCAAAGACACTGTTATAGCAAAGACTATTTTCTAAGGTTATATCATTTCATATTTGCTCTCTCTCTCTCTCCCTCTCTACCAATAGGCTAATTATTGATCCAACTTAAATTGTTAATGGATTCAACCTCCACCAACATCACATGCAGGAACTTTGTGGTGGGTCCCCCTAGGCTTTCGTCTGGATCCCCCGCCCTTGCTTAAATGACTTTACAGTAGAGGTTCAATTACTAAATAATTAACTTGAACTTAAATATTCTTTTGTTTGGTAGGAAAGTCATCCTGCTATCCAAACTAATTTTGGGATCCTAGCGTGTCCAAGTGGATATAGGTGACAAAAATGTGTTATACCAAACATTATGGCCAAAAATTGGGGTCCAATATCTCTTGGATTGATTATTCAAGTCAGCTTCATGATGTTCCTATTCTTTTTATTTTTTTATTTTGTTTCTTTCTTTAACCAGTTTAGATGTCTGGTTTGGAGCCAGATTGCCACGCTAACTACAGCTGTTTAACCTTTTTTTTGGATGATCACGTTAAATCAGTTTTTTTTTTTTTTTGTTTGAAATGAGTGTTCATGTAAATCAGTTTAATCCTTTACAAATGAGTAAAAAATGTAAAATCTAAAATTTCCAAATGCAGGTCTATGCATGCATATTATCAAAATTATTTAATACTTTGGCATAAGCATATAGTTGGAAAAAACTTGGAAGCAGTTAGATTGTTGCATTCAAACACCAAACCTGAGACCATGCACAAACATTTTTCTTCTGAATTCAATAAAGTAACAAACAAAGTCAATTCTGATGAATAAAAAATTTGAAATGTTTAAGAGAACCAATATAGTACCATGCAATCACATGGTCATTAGTTCAAACGATTATTTTAGAGGTAGAATATTTTGTCCGCATTTGAACAACTCAAGAATCTATGTCCTAGCAAATGGTAGCAATCGTAAGCAAGCAGCTGGTATTCTGTTCCTTGTTTCCGCAAAAACTGCCTCAAATGGATCGGAATTTGGATTGACTTAATCCAAACATTGGGGGTGGGGTTAAGGAGGAAAAATATTTGATTCCAGTTTTGCACTTTTTTTTCTTTGGATCTTTCTTCGGTAGAAACTCTCACTAAAAATGCACTGTTTTTACCATTTGATTTTGTCAAAATTATGCACGCGTCTGGATAATTGGTTTAAACCAATTAATTTAAACTTAAACAATATAAAATTTTTTATTGCTATAATATAAAGTAAAAATAAGTTATATTGTAAAGTTTTTTATTATTATAATATTTTAAACTAATTGGTTCAAACTAAAGTTTTTAAACACGCTGTAAGTAAGAATAAAAAAGTATGCAGAACAGGAAATCAAAGAATTGAAAAACAAAGATATGTTATAATGGCAAATTTTCAAATCCCACCTTTATCATTTCTGGGCAATGTTTTTCAAGAGATCCTAAATTAGGTTTCAAATAGGATATCCGGACTCTAGTTAGAGAACGCCTATAGAATCCAATGGCATTTTTGCCCACTAGAATAGTTTCCAAGGTTTCTGCTGTGGTGGGCAGTACCATTAACTCTAATTTCTGGGAATTCGAAGGGAATAAAACCAAAGGCATTTTCCTGAAACTCAAGAAGAGCAATGAATCAGGAATGGCAGGATCGTAATTTTACGGGGATAAGTGAAACAACAATAAGATAGAAAAAAGATAACACAAGCAAGAAAAGCAACGCAAGGTGTGTGTCACACACGCTACCAACTCCCCTCTTTTTGGCCGGTAGTTGGCAGCCATCGGACGTAGGATCATGTGCGCGGTTGCGGCGGTGGGGCCTACTGTCTGTCATTTTCCTGCAACATCTGGGCCCCACATCAACCCCTCAACCAGATTATCAGATGCGCGCTGCGGCTCCACCTCCACCCTCTCATCCCCGCCATATCCAATCCAACCTCTCTCACCTCTGAGGTTAGCTAATTAATCCTTTTTTTAATCTTTTCCTTAAATTTTATCAGCTTTTTCCCCCTCCATGAAACCAAAGCAAACTTAAATGTTACTCTTTTTCATATAAATATGGTTGCTTTGTACATGGTCGTACGGTGAATCCTCTGACTACCTGTGATGAAATAAAGTTTGTTTGTTTGTCTAGAGTGATGGCCCGGGAAGAGTAAGGAGTAGCGAAGGGAAGGGAAGCGGTGCGCAGGTTAAGAACTCGGCGCATACTAGCAAAATTGTAGCTGGTAGGAAATTAACAAAGTTTGGTGAGGTTGTACTGATTAATAATTGGCAGTGGAAGATAAGGACAAGCATTGGGATAGAAATGGGATGGGGGAAAGGATATATATGATGGTGTGTGGCTGAGATGTATGGAGTTTCCAAGTGGTTAGGTGCTGGTCGCTTGGTTGATTGTGATGGATCCCGAAGTCCTCACCCAATCAGTCAACTATCTGTCTTTTTCAACAAATTTAACCTCACTCTGTTTACATATAAGTATATATAAATATATAAATATTTTCTTTTGAGAATTATTATGGGGGACCTATGCATTTAACTATCTTAACCCCATGCTATCCTTTCCCTTCCACCTTATTCACACCTCTGCCTACGTGCCCAACATCTTCTAGTTTTCCTTGTATATTTCATATTATAATATCACATATTTATATGTGCATGAATGTTACAGAGGACAAATGCGATAGGGTACCAAAAATTTTGAAAGGGAAATTATAGGGGGTATGGCCCCACAAGTGTGTAGAAACATTGAGGTGGTGGTGTGTTCAAACTTCAAAAGGGTCGATGTTGAAGATCTTTTCTTTTGATAAAAAATCTCAGCCGTCCACGGGTGGTTACCAATTCTGATGGATATGTTTAAGTTGTGAGGTATGATTCAATTTGAATACGACATATCACGTGACGTGATGTGGATCTTCTTTTTCATATGGAACAACAGTAATGGAGCTTAACCATATATAATAAAAAAAAGAAAAGAGAGAGAGAGAGATAATGGTGGGTGATAGTTGCCTCATTGGCTGATTGCATCGTCGATAATAAAGTCTCTGGAAGAGCACAATTGAACGGATAAGTACTCGGCCTAATTACATAACGGCGGATGATTATGTTCATGATTTCTACCAAAGTTAAAATATAAAAAATAAAAAAGGAAAATAAATACTCACATGAGTCATCATGCTGGAAGCTGACAGCTGCTATATGCTGAACTTGGAATTTTTACGTGCAATTTAGACGTAACAGAGCAAAATCAGGCTTATAGTTCTCTGAGCAAAGGGATACAAAGTCAAATTTATTTTAACTAAAAGTAGGTTGGTAAGAATCAAGGGCCAGAAAAATTGATTGTATGCGACAGATATTTTAACTAAAAGTTGCATAAAAATCATGATGTTTTATACTCTTTCCAGATGAATACAAGAGGAAGAACATGTTTTCCCGTGGGTTGGTTTTTCATTTGTTGTAGACTATTTCACTTAGCAGTATCAACAAGCCTTGGTAGATTAAGGAGTACATTTACTTTAAACGTTGTCGTATCCTTGCAAAGATATGTACTATTTTTCCACGACTGAACAGCCCCTTTTTTATTTTTTATTTTTACTATTTATATTTTTTGCTAGGAACAGCCCCAAAATTTTCCGTTCTATAACATTGCACGTTTTACAGCATAACATTCGTAACAAAATTTTATGGAAAAAAAAAAGGTACCAAAAGGCCAAAGGCTTCGCTTATCATGAAGATTAAAAGAAAGGTCACGCTCAACATAGCCTCCAAGACATGGGGAATAGGAACCTCTTTAAGACGCTTTTTCAGGGTAATCGTTGATTAAAGTACGCAGCCATCTAAGACTTGGGTTAGGGGAATTTCCACCAGTTTCTTTCTTTGGAAAAGAGAGAGCAACATCCACCTGGTTCATATCCTGTGGGTGGAAAAAGCATCTTCTCATACATAATCAGTTAAGAGATTCCAAGTGCTTCCGAATTTGATAGCAGTAGCAGCGAACAATTCTACTTAAATACAAGGCACGACGTCAGTACTCAGAAGCCCATTCTGTTTTTCTTTGAACTTCTGACAATTTTTAGCAGACCTTAGTCTAATTATTTCTTCCCATTATATTCTAACTCTTTTCCACACTTTAGAACAAATACTTTCAAAAAAAATAATAAATGTCATGCCACTATAAGCCTTAGATAGTTCCAAAACTACTGGAGAAAGGTAAAAGCTTTAGGTCTATCAATTATGACACCAACACCACGTAATATGCTAACAACAACTGAGGAAAATTTCTAATCCACGAATGTCACAAGAAAATAAAGAAATCTAATTTGCAACACCATTGAAAGCAATTAAAAGCAGGAAAATGAAACTACTGGCTGTGTGATTATAGTTTTGCGGGCATGCCGGCCGCATCCAAACAACTTTCTGAACGTCATTATTACAATTTAGACAACATTGCTTAAGAATTCGACGGCCAACACATTGTTGGCAAACATAACTCATACAACGACTAACCACCAAACTATTCCATTCATAAGATTCTTCACATTTTTCCAAGGAAACAGAATGATGATTTACTCATCTAACATTCACATGATGAATGCCCACATGATGAATGCCCATAGTTAGGACTCCGAGCTGATATTAGGTGATCAATACAAGAGAAAAGAAACCAAACTAAATCTCTTCCACGTACCAAGAATATCTGTTCTTTGGAAATCATCAAGTTTCTAACAAACTCGGCTGATTACATCATCACTTATCCAGTTTCTCCAAGCATTATTAATAAGGGTTTATTTACGATTTTAAACCCGTATTTTGAGTTCGTCAAAACTGTGTACTTTGTATTTTTGAAATTGTTTAAGATTATACTTCCGAATTTTAATCTCGTGCAACTTTGTAATATTTTTGGTTCAACAGACAATTTTGACCCCCGATTGGCGACCTTATCTTGCTAACTCATGGATAAATTTAAAAGCAAACATTAATTAGATGTTTTGTTGACATAAAATAAATATTAAAAAAAAGTCATAAAATTTTATTTTTCAAACTAAGTTGGAAAGGATAAATTCATCAATTGGTGTTTGGTAAAAAGTTTATCCATAAACTGCAAAAAAAATAAAAAAGGGTCAAATTAGTTGTTGACCATATTTGAAATGTAAAAGTACAATCTTGAGCACATCCAAACTTTAAGGCACAGACTTTTGATAAACTTAAAATGTAAGATATATATACAATAAAAAATATTTTTATTACGAAATGTCCCCACTCCCTATTTTAAAAACAAAGCTTCACCAAGTAAAGCACTGCAACCCGGGCAGTTGGCCTTGGTCAAGATCACCCCAGGCTCGGCCCATGATTTTGAAAGTCCTATTGTTTGTCTCTACCAGCTTTAGATTTCTCAACCTAATAGTTCACTGATCGACTACCATTTTCTATTTCTTTTTCGGGCCTAAGCTAACATTTTGTCACTGAAAAAAATGTTAATGAGATATGTGGTCTTTTTTTATTTGTAGAATTAAAATATGTCTATAGTTTATGAATATTTTTTATATGTCCTAATGATATTGTTGTTTTAATTTATTTTTATAGAATAACTATAATATACATATTTAAGATTTCAAATGGATTATGATATTATTATATTTTAACAAAAAAATCCTTAGAATTAATTTGTTTGTTGCTTAAATTCAAATTGGTATATAAAATAACGACTTTAAAATTCCCTAAAAAGATGAAATTTTTTTATCGACAAGTTAGATTTATCGACAAATTAGAATTAGGGTGTTGTAATTAAATTAATGATATAGGTTTACCGACAAATTAAAATTAGGTGTTGTAATTAAATTAATGACACAGTATTTAAGTCTTTTTATGTGTCTTACTATTTATATAATTGATATATCATTAAGTTTATGATATATAATGATAATAATACGCAATGACATTCATTTCATTTTTTTAAGACTTCAAGTGATAATGATTGTTGAAGTGTTGAGTTCCTCGGCCGGAGCCTGGCGGGCACCTCGAATGTATTGTTGAGAGGGCCCCTGTTAGGGGAGGGACTACAGCTCAGAGTTGCCTCCCGCGGGGGAGCGCGTCCGCTGGGAGTCGAACCATATCCTCTTGAATAAGAGAGTCTTAGGATGTCCCCCAGGTACCAATCCAGCCAATCTAGATTGGTACCTGGGGGACACCCTAAGACCCTCTTATTCAAGAGGATACGGGTTAGACTCCAAGGGGACGCGCTCCTTCACTGGAGGCAAAAATACAAGCTCTGCCCCTCTCCCCGAGCAGAAGTCCACCTTGGACCCAATATGTCGGAGGGAGCCACCGCCGAGTAGAGGTCCCTCCCAGAGCAGGGACCCAGACTCTCTTATTCAAGAGGATATGAGTTCGACTCCCAAGGGACGAGCTCCCCCGCGGGAGGCAACTCCGAGCTGAGGTCCCTCCCCGAGCAGGGGCCCTCTCGACAATGCGTTCGAGGTGCCCACCTGGCTCCTGCCAGGGAACCCAACACCTCAACAATGATGATGCATTAATGTAATATCTTAAAATAAGAAATATACATGTATATTTTTTCCCTAATTTAACTATTCAAAAAATAAGAAAAATTGTTATAAAAATTTAAATACATGATAATATTTAGTTAGAGAGTATTTTAGGGTTTTGAATATATAAAACTTTAAAAAAGGGACATATAAGTGATATTTACGTAACAAAGACAGATATTAGTTTACTCCTTAAAAAATGGACAAATTATGTAATTTTTACAAAAAAAAAAAAAAACCCAATTATGGATCTTCTACGTGGTTATAAGTATTACTCTTTAGTTGCATAAACCAAAGCTAGACTTGAACGCTACCAAAAGGTTTTAATATCACACAATTAGACCAAAAAAAGACCCCAGTGACAAGGCATCAAATAAAGAAGTGAACAATTCCAGCCAATATATATACATATATATATATATAGATATATGAAGTGAACAAATTCCAGCCAAAAAAATTTATATGAACTGCATAACTTCAAAGTTTAAACAACCATTACCGTTTCAGAAACGAAAAAGCTCATTCAAGATCCTGAATCCTAAACCCTAGACAAATAAATTGAAAGTCATAACAGAGGGGGAATTATTTGCTTCAGACCAGAAACGAAACTAAGCAGATCAACGCCATACAAACAAGTCGAAGGTAGGTAAAACCTAAAACAAACGCACGCAATTTCCGTTTCTTTCATTTGCAATGAGCTTCATAGCCCAAAGGTGAAAGATTTAAGTCGCATTAGTATTCCAACCAACATATAAGGTCTAAACGCCAAATACTCCAAAATTAGTAGTGTATTCTAAAGCTTTAGACCAGAAAACAACGGCAATTCAACAAAGACAGGCAATGCAGCTATGGAGATTTCGCTAGAGCTTAGATTACGAGGCAGATTAAGGACAAACCTAATCAACTTTTTCGAAAAACGGAAAATCAGGAAATAAGAAAAGCTTCATACCTGTAGTCTCGGAGTTCGGCGGCGGAGTTCGATGGCGACGGCGATGATTCCGGAGCCTCCTTTTTTCTGAGAAATCTCGATCGGAGAGAAGTTTGCGGAAAGAGAGGAAGATGAATTTTCAATGTCCAGAAGATGAAGTTTGCTTCTGGAACAAGGAATTCAAGAGAAAAAAGTCGGATACAAAAACGACATCGTTTCCTAAATTCCATTCGGTTAGGCTTTAACATCTAATGCCTTCTTTGCAGACCGGTACCCTTAGCCCAGCCCAACTTTCCCGCCAAGATTCAACCGATCAATTTGAGAAATACTACACTATGTTTGTCTCAGTGGTGGTGGGTTCCACCATAAATTCAATTATAAACAGTGTAAAGCTCTCACATGCTATAGTAACAACAAAAAAATTGCTACAATGTAAAGCTTTCACATGATACAGTAAAAGTGGTTCTGATCAATGATTTCCATTACCATTGCAAACACCCTTCTACTTTTATGTAGAAGTTTGAAGTATACAACTTTTGAAAAATATAAAAACATAATTGATCATAAGTATTTTAGGTTAGATTAGGCAAATATATGTTTATCTAAAGATATTTTGGCTTTTTTTTAGCTAAGAGAAATTGTTTGAATCAAAGGGAGAAAAAAAAGTAGTAAAACACAATAGTAACAGTAAAAAAGTTATATACTATCTAACATACTCAGATTCAATCCGCAGTTTCACGTTCTACATGTGTGTGTTTTCTAGTTTTATAAAATGTCTTTAATTTTGATAAACTAGGAAATGTTAATTTTAAAAATAAACAAGTAAATCACTAACTGATTTAATGGTAAATGACTTATTTTTATTAATAAAGTAGCCATTAATTTGGTGAAAAAAAATTATAGTTGGTTTTGAAACTTGGGTTCTAACCAAAACCAATTTTACTACGGTATATTTTTTTCTACAAAACTTGAATTACGTCCAAAACTTTGATTCGAGCTGGCTTTCCAAAAGTCTTCTTAGGAATTCATTTTAAATTAATCATCAATTGATCAATATCAATTAATGTTTTACTGAAGTCAATCAGTGAATCCCATTGATATCATAAACTTCTTGCCATCGCACCTACCCTTGCTGCTGACGAGGTGCTGTTGTCAGAGTCCCATGCCACAGATCCCATTCACCGAAGGGAAATCAAATAGAACCTAGAAAATAGTGAAATAGTGCTAGTGAGGACGACGAGGCGATTGTGAAAGGGATTACATAATTGTGATACACTTCCGTAAAAATTATAAAATTACACTACTTGGTATGTTTATAAGAGTGCAATTGAACCACAACATTTTTTTTGGAATATTTTAGGAATGGCAAATCATGTATTAATGGTTATGATTTTACCGAGAATGAGGTTCTTTAATATATATATATATATATATATATATATTTTTTTTTTTTTTTGATGGTCTTTCTTATTACCTTATACAACGCTCGTGCACTTTCATAAAAATATATTTTTTTAGAAACCATGTAATACTTTATTATACTTGGTTTTAAAAAATAATCGTTTCTGAGAATTTAGGTTGTTTGCCACTATATCAAACCTAATCTAGTGAGAGTTTC